>APFE030435987.1:374552-413479 GCA_000404065.3 Pinus taeda | reverse complement strand
AAGCCGACCTACAACTCATGTAGGCTCAGAAGCCCAACAGTCGCATCTATTCAAACACCAACGTTGTGTATAAATATAAGAGGACTTCTCCTCATTTGCTCACACACTTCTTATCACATCTCTCTCTCTACTGCGCAGAAATGAGTCTCTTCTCTACTGCGCAGAAATGGGTCTCTCTCTCACACATGTGAAGCCGGAAGCTGTTGTACCTGAAGCTGCAGCTACAGATACAAAGATTGACCTGCGTGGCCTAGAAGATCTCCTCTTTGGAACAATGTTGTAGGTTCATCTGAACCTTCTCTGAAAGCCGCAACTTTTGGTGGTGGAATGAAGTCAATCCGACGAACGGTTTGCAAGATATCGACTGCCCTAGTTTGAAGCCGGAATCTGCTGAAATTGAAGCTGCAACTGCAGAAGTAAAGATTGATCTGCGTGGCCTAGAAGACCTCCTCATCTGAACTGCACTGTAGGTTCATCTGAACCTCCTCTGAAAGCCGCAACTTTTGGTGGTGGAATGAAGTCAATTCGACGGTCGGTTTGTGAGATATTGTCTGCCCTAGTTTGATAATGAAGCCGCTAACGCTGATGCTGCTGATCTAGGGTTTGCTACTGTTGATATGAATCAGATTTATTGTACTATCTCTCTGTTGAATTATTGAAGATAAAAGAAGATTTGATCAAAGGGTTTCGCCACAAATTGTGGGGTTTGTCCCTGGCTAGCCGCCACATCTTGTGTCTCTTGTCTTGGCCTGTTTTCTGTCGATCGTTTAATGTTCTATCTGCACTTTACTTTATGTACATGTAATTGCTAATCTGTGGAATATAATAAGAAGAAGAAGTAAACTGTTATAAGCATAGAACATACCATAACTTATCGTAATCCCCTCTAAACTAGATGACATCATGCCCTTTTAGGGCTCAAATTGCTTCTTCAATGCACTAGAAGGGCTATGAAGGTCTCCAAGCATAATGATCATCCTCCATTTGAAGAAGAGTCCTCAAATCAAGCCTCAAAGCATCTCCATCTTTCCAAAATTTCGTGTGGGTGCCTTTGCGTCATCTCCATGGGTGCTGAGTAGATAACATAGTGCTCTCTCTCTAGCATTGGGGCTCCATTAGATGCAACAAGCTCTCCTCAATCATCCTAGGGGATGACCATCCTCATCTGGGCTCTGGATCAAGGCATGCCCATCAAGTAGTGTCAAGCCCAGCCTGGGGGCATGTAGGGTCCACTAGTACATTGCCAAGAATCCTTCATGCTGAACAAAAAAGGCTCAATATTTAGCATTTGGGGGTGGTCTAGGGTATCCATGAACTGCTTAAATCATCAAAGTGCCCAACACTGTTATAAAGGGGCAATGCTGCATGAGCCCATCATCATGTGGAGTAGGGTGCCCTCAAGGCCTCAACTGCTCTGGACCACCTGGAAAAACTATCTAAAAGTCAAGTGAAAGAACCATTCATCAGAGATTAAGAAGATCATAAATGCAACTAAGTGGACCATACTTAAGTGTTAAGGGCATATTAATACTTCAACCAGGATCAACTTCAAATATCTAACTAGACCAAGTCCTGTAAAAGTGTTCCCTACTTTTGTAGTGGTGGCTAAGTAGTCAACCCTATTAGGTGCTTCCAACCCCCAAGCGGAGGTGGCATATTCCAAGTCAACATTCAAACCATAGGTGTTAGTGAGAATAGGTGGCAATGGAGGGGGAGGACTTCATGGCTAAGTGCCATGGTAAGGGGACCAACTAATGAGTGTCCACATTCTGAGTGTCTAGATGTAATGGAGGGAACAATTGTGGAGGCATGAGTTACCCCTCTTGGCTTGCTTTCTCCACTCCTCTTGCGTGCCCTTTATTTTTTTCTTATAATGCTTTTTAATTGGTGCATAGCTCAAGGATCATAGCTTTCTCTTTATGATATAGCATTTGGTCTACCTTTAAGATGAGACAACTTCTTACTCATCAGGGTTAGGACATGCAAGGGTTCCTTTTGATAAGATGGAGCATTAAGTGCTCAGGAACCAGGTGATGGCTAATGAGGGGGTAGAGCTCATGCTAGGCTTTTGCCCATTTGCTAACTTGTGTCTTGGTCATCTTTCGCATTTTGACTTTTCTTTTCCTTTTATTGTGACCATCTTATGCTTTTTCATTCTTTTAGCTACATCAACCTCCAAGGCAATGTTTTCCATTCTGACTCAAGGATGTGGATATATGAGTGCCAAATGTGAATGAACTAATGACAGTTAATTCGAAGGATGGAGATGATATTAAAGGAAATAATGTAACATGGAAAAGGAGAATGGACACGCTACTTCAATCCAAGCTTTCCAAGTAGTGCCCCTCCTATAACCCTAAGGACTTAGGGGAGGTCTTGTTGCCGCAAAATCTATGAAATTTTCAATCTATTGTAGCAAATGGAAATTATTCTTCTAATTGATTATTATTATGTGCAATTTATTTGCTACGACAAACAACGAATAAAATCGCAACTGCAATTTTCACCAAAAATAAAATATGTTGCGGAAAATAAATTTGGAACTGAGAAAATAGAGCATAGACACAATAAAATTGACGCCGTTATTTTTGGACAAATGTCCCTGAAAAAACCCAATGTAGGAAAATCTATGTAGCAGAGGAGGATTTATTTTATTATATGCAACAACAAAATGTGAGTATAGTATCTAGATTCCAAAACTGGTAATCCCCAGCAAAATAATTTGGCTACAAATATGAGGGAAAATTTCCCTTCACCACAAACAATCTCACAACAAACTGGCCACAAACACTGGCTATCCAAGATCCCTACGCAGGGCACTGCGCAGATGTTGCACTGTCCCTCATACACACTCCTCAGAACTACCTTTGAATCAAACGCCCTACCTTTTGTTGCCTCTAGAAGTGATTCTTCGGCCCTTTGGAAAATTATCCCGGCCTCTGGCACCTAAATCAACCTCCTCTTTAGCTGAATTGAACTGCCTCTTTGAGGTTCTGCACAAGCCCTTGTGCACCCTCCTGTGGAATAACTCAGTCTCTCTCAACTAACTCTTTCGACACTGGAAATCTCCTCTGGAATCTCTGTTGCTGCTCCTCTACCTTTGCTACTGATCTCTGGCTTGAATTCTCTTCCCCGGCTGAATCTCTACTCCTTGGGAAATTTGATCTACCTAGATCACCCACTCACTCATTGTGTCTGGTGTGTATCTCCAACCCATCAATCTTCTCTTATAATCTCTCATTGGTGAACCAACAACTATGATTAGATCCACATCAATGACTAAGATCATCTCAAACTCAATCCGTGTGAGTTTCTAGAAAATTCTCACATTTCTCAATTAACTCCCTTTAATGAATCAATTTTCCTAAGTTAGACAATTTTTAATTATCGATCAATTAATTTAATTGAGTTGTCTCTAGGTGTTTTCTCCCAAAACCTTTTCTGGTTTTTGGAGATCTTGTGTTTCTTATCCTCTCTGACCAAAGTCAAGACTCGAACACTTGTGCGATGCTACAAAAACTAAAACTCTATCTTAGTGAGGAAGGTGTTCTCTCCAATAACATCTTCCTTCATACTGTTGATGTCTAACATCTGTGACAATTTTCCATTGTCTACCAAGCCACTACGCATACTCTGGTTCATTTGCCAATTTTGTAGCTGAACCACCCTGCATCTCCGTTGCCGCTGTCACTGCATTGTACCACCCTATACTACTGCCAACACTGCTTTGTGTTGTTATTGATCTCATGCTATTGCTGCTGTAACCATTGCAACTAAGAACAAAAATTTGAATCAATTGTCTCTTGGAACTGGCTGTGCTGTTGTTTCCCGAGTCTCTGATTGCAACTAGCCTCTGCACTGTCCACTAAGCATGTCTTGCACCTTGACTGGTTCTGCGCCCCTCAATAACTGACTGCAACTAGTTCTGCAACTGTCCCTCGAGATCTGACTGCGCCATGCTGACATTGATCCATCTGGTACTGAAAAGGGTTCTCCACTATACCCATATGTTCTCTGAAATATATGAACTTAGCTAACCCTAGAGCTTTCGTGAGTATATCTGCAACCTGTTGTTCTGTGGGAACATACTGAGGTTGAACTGCTCCACGTTGCACACAATCTCTGATGAAGTGATATCAAATATTTGTGTTTCGACCTATCATGAAACACTGGATTTTCAGAGAGCCTGATGCAACTTTGATTATTGTAGTAGATATTGGCCGCCTCCAACCTCTGACTGAACAGGATCACCAACAACTTTCGAAGCCATATGGCTTCGCACGTGGCTGCGCTAGCTGCCATATACTCTACTTCTGTAGAGCTCAGTGCCACTGACTTCTGTTTCTTGCTGTACCAAGAAACAACATTTGATCCAATGTTGAAGCAACACCTAATGTGCTTTTCTCTGTCCACTGAACTACCTACTGAATCTGCAACTGTGAATCCACATAGCCTGACACCATCACCTTGAGTATATCTCAATTCGTACTCGACTATGCCATGTAAATACCTCAAAATGTGCCTCGTTGTTGTCCAATGCACTCTTGGGTCCCACCATAAATTGACTAAGAGTGTAGACTGTGAAGCAAATATCCTGTCTAGTGTTGACCAGATACAGGAGTGAACCGATGAGCTTTCTAGACAAGGTTGGATCAACGTCCTCGCCCTCTGATGCATCAATCTTCCTCTAGTTGGTGATCATAGGCTTAAACATGGGTATATAGTCCTATATCCTGAATCTCTTTAGAATTTCTAGAGCATATCTCCCTTGTCCAAGGAAGATCTCCCCATCCTTCTACCACACTTCCAAGCTTAGTAAGTAATGCATCAACCCCAAATCCTTCATGTCAAATTCTGTTGCTAGGTTCCTCTTGTAGTCCTCTATGAGCCTTAATGACCTTGTCAAGAAGAGGTCATCCACATACAACACTAGGATGAGTGACTCATCCTCTACCATCAAATAGTAAAGGTTGGGATCTGTGTCACTCTTGACGAATCCCATCTGCTACAAGTAGCTGTTAAGTCGACCATACCATGCCCTAGCAGCTTGTTTGAGCTCGTATAGAGCTTTCTTTAGTCTTCATACATGCGTGCCCCTCTCATGTGTCTCAAAGGCCTCTAGTTGTTCTATATATACTTCCTCCTCTATCACCTCATTCAAGAAGGTTGTCTTGACGTCCATCTGGTGAATCTGCCATCCCATCTATGTTGCTAGAGATATAACTGATCAGATAGAAGTATATTTGACAACTGGGATGAAGGTCTTGTCATAGTATATCCCTTCCTTCTACGCATACCCCTTTGCCACGAACCGAGCCTTGTACTTTTCCATGTTGCCATCTGCATCATACTTGATCTTATAGATCCATCGAGAGCCCTCAACTGGCCTACCCTTAGGCCTCGACACTACCTCCCAAACATCATTTGTCATGATGGAGTTGTATTATTCCACCATGGCATCTATCCACACTTGATGATGTGTGGCCTCCTGCTAGCTGGAAGGATCTACAACCTGTGCCACCAATGCTTGGTACCTATTTGGTTGTCTGTGTTCTCTTTTGTTCGTCCTAGGAGCTCGTATGAACTCCTCAGCATTCCTCACTGTCTGACGAACTTCTTTGTTGGTACGACCACTAGTGATGGGAGGATCAACTAGTTCCTCATCTTACCTCTGTTGGGAACTCATTGGATCTCCTGCACTTGAGGATGTGCTGGTACTGGTGACTATACTGGATCCCTGTGACTATCCTTGAGAATGTCCCTGTTGCTGCCCCTGTTGTTGGATCAATTGAGCTCTTGTTGGCTTACTTTAATCACCCGCTGGCATCTCACGAGATTTCTTGAAGGTTCTGTCCTCGATAAACTTCATGTCCCGTCTCATGATAATTTTCTTGCTGCTAGGAACATAGATCCTATATGCCTTAGAGGTTTTGCTATATCCAACAAAGTACCCCTTTTTTGTAGTCTGATCCAACTTGGTGCACTTTTCATCTGGTATATGGCAATAAGCTATATTGCCAAAGATCCTGAAGTGACTGATTCCTGGCTTCTTTCCTAAGAAGACTTCTTTTGGCGTTATCTTCCCAATGCCTTATGAGGAACCCTGATCTATATATACACAATTGTGTTACATGCCTATGCCCATAAGAACTTGGGTAAATCCTGGTCATATAACATCACCTTTGCAACCTTGATTATAGATTTGTTCTTTCGCTTTGCTACCCCATTTTGCTATGGATTGTATGGGGCTGTCCATTCCCTCTTGATGCCTTCCTTCGCACAAAAACTCATGAAGTCACTATCTGTGTATTCACCTCGTTCTCTACTAGAGCCTTGAACTCCTTGAAGCGACTGAAGACTTTGTCCTTGGTCTTCAAGAAATAGATCCAGGTTTTCCTGGAATGGTCATTAATGAAATTGATGAAGTATTCGTACCCTCCGAGTGATCTAGTGGACATAGGGCCACAAATATGTCAGTGTATAAGTTGTAACACACCTTCTATTTTGTTGTCACTTCTTGGGAATGTTGCCTAAGCATAATTTCCAAGTATGCACCCTTTGCGCACATCATCATGTTTCGTGCCTAGTTCCGGAACACCTATTACTGTCTCCCTGAGCATTCTTAGTGCTCCATGATGTAAATGTCCCATTCCTCCTATGCTATCACTCGTTCAGGTCTCTTCCACTGTTACTACCATTGCTAACTAGTGCCATTGGAGAGTCGAGCTGCAACCTATACAATCTGTTGCTTCATACTCTAATCTGTTTTACCCTTTTTGAACTTTGGTGTTTGATGAATACTTTCTTCCTTACGAAGTGGACATCATATCCCTTATCCTATAGCTAGAATACTTAAATTAGGTTCATACCTAGTCCTGACACATGCAATACATCTGTAACATTGGTGCTTGCTCCTAATTGCCTCTAAATGGAAATAATACCTCTCTCGTCTGGAATACATTTAGTCCTATTTCCCATTGTTATCTAGAAGTCCATCTCCTCCTCATTGTAGTTGGAGAAGTATTCTATAACTCTTGTCATGTGAGCTGACGCTCCACTACCTATATACCATACTCCTGGTGAACCTGAGCTAGATGGGAAAGCTATCTAAGCAACCTCGTCCTCCAATCAAGAAGACAAATTTGTAGCCCCTTGAATGTCAAATCTATTAGAGGCCATACTAGAGAAATTTGGAAATTTACTAAAAACATCTTAAATATAATTTCGTGTGTTTTTCTCTTCCACACAATGCTAATATGCTACTGCAAAATCACTGCGCCTAGATCTGCTCAACGAATTTTCTGATCTGCTCACTCGAACTGGTTCTCGACGACACGACTGCCTGCAAATCTCTGCAATTGAAGAACTTAAATTTTTCTACTGCCTGCAAACTGAAAATCGAATCCCTAGTCTTCTAATTCGCATTCCTGGCTGGCTTCTGTGCAAACCCTAGAATTCTGCTCAGGGACTCCTTTGAAGTTGCAAAATTTTTCCTTCCCTTCTGAGCTCCTAATTTGTCTTCAACACTGCTTTGATCCCATGTGAAATTTTCAATCTAGTCCTAGGGTTGATGGAGTCTATGGATTCTTTAGGTTGGCTAAAACTTGCAAAGCAGTGAGGATATTTTGATGCCCTAACATCAAAACCCTACCTATTACCTTTATGAGGGATTGAAATTCACTTGGGAGAGCTAATGTGAGATCATACAGCAAGTAATGCATGCAATAATATATACAACAGATAATGCATGCAATAATATATACAATAGGTAATGCATGCAATAATATGACCTAGCTTCCATAAAATTGATATTCAACAAAATTAGGCACAATTTTAACCTAGATCACCAATTTATTCCATATATTAGACATAAAATCAGAATTTTTGCAAATAAAAGCACTGACAAGATAATGTGCATGTACAATTCAATCATTAATCCAATATAACTTCTCCAAAGACATGACAATAGCTCCAAGTCAAGATTTGCTCCATAGATTATATCTCTCCGATAGGAAAAGAGGTTGAAATTCTCAAGAAGAGAGGTCGAGTTCACAGGTGATGATGATGAGAAATGTAATATTCCTCTCCTCTATTTATATGAGGAGGAATAGTTCCTAATTAGCCTAAAAGCCCCTAGAAAAACAAGTAAAATCATAATGATGCATTGGCAAGCCAACCTGCTAGCTTAGACATAAAATCAAATGAATGCCCACATATGTGAGTCGTGAGGCCTAATTAGGCTGGCGTCATCAATCAAATAAGCTCCATGTGGCATGCGTTGAGGCTTTAGGGTACCATGACTTGTGTAGAAGCCTCTAAAAATTATGATATGAGGGTTGGACCTCAAATCTCCATCAATATCCCTTTGTGGACTCCAAAATCCAATTTGGGGCACACAGGTGGTCTCTTGGGTCTCCATTTGCTCAAAATGTCCATCTTTGCTCCAACGATGAGGGATTTCTAGGTAGTACTAATGCTTCCAAGTCTTAGAGAGTGCTAAGGTCGACCCAGGGGCATGCTGGTCTAGGTGCATCATCCTAAAGAATCATCAAGTATAGTTTAAAGTGGTAGAACGTTCTGGGTGCTGAAGGTGTCCAGGTGATGTGTTGCTACTGCTTCGAGACCCAAGGCTATCAACGCTTCATCTGTGGGTGCCAATATACTTCTTTGGGGCCTGGTACTGTAATGATCCATTTCGAACTAAAAGGAACATAGAGATATTAGCATGCGTATGAAGCATGCATATGATAGCTACATATGCATGCATCACATGTACTACATATTAACTTATTATGAAAGTGCCTAGTAAAAGATAAATGAAATAATTATTGAAATTTCTAGGTGAATAGTTAACTTATTATATTGAGTGAGGTACCACCACCTTAATATATGTAACTATACAAAATAAGAGGAAAGACAATGTCTTATAGAAATAAAAGGGAATAATATATATTATATATATAATATATATAGTAAAAAGTCATTGAATAGAATACATATTATATAAAATAACAAAGGAGATACATACCCAAAATATACAAGTGATTATAATATATATTAAAATAATCTAAAAGAAGAAATTATAAAATACAAACTAAATTAACTAAAAAGAACGTATTATATATACTATGCAATAAAAAGGAGCATAATGTAAAGTCATGAAGAGTTACAAATAACATATAAAAGAAACTCGCTGTCAACCTTTGACCCAAGTGACGAATGCCTATTCAAACTAAAACTAACGCTAATCACCTTATCCCTCTGCTAGAGGAACTGTGAACAGGATGCACCGTTTGGAGGCAGGTGGGGGAAATTCTATATAAGAAAGTCAAAGGAGGGGTCTACTAGAGGGGAATGAAGTGCGGTTCGGAGGAGAATTTAATTAGAACTGGAGATTTGAGTAATTGTTCTTGAAGCTTTTGGGCACGGGAGCCAGAGTGCTTCAATTTTGAAGTATTTTGGAGCTGGGTACCAAGATTGGGCCCAGATTGGCAGGGAGGTTTTGGTCATTTTGGTAACAGGAGTAAATTTGGAGCTATGACAGCTCGAGATTGACTTCAAACGCAGAAGCTAAGTATGTACCTATGTTATTAATTGATAAATTCTATTTTAAAAATTTCACTGTCTCAATTCTTAGCAACAATTTTGTTAATTTTTTGAAATTAAGGCTTCACAGGTACCATGGGTGAGATGCCCAGGTCATGCTGAAACACCTAATAATCACAACATACTGTCTAGTGAAAGAAATCAATCATCAAGTACAATAATCATTTTTGTATCTAAGTGGACCAAGCTTGAATTTGAAGGGCAATTTAAGATTTCAAATAAGGCTTCCCTTCCAAAATTAGGGCCTTGAACTCGCAATGTTGTTTCCTCCCTTGGTAGGAGTGGCTAAAGGACAACCTTATTAGGTGTTTCCATTCCCCAAGGGAATTAACATTTCCTCAGTCCACCCTTCAATCGATAGATATTAGTGAATAATAATGGTATGAAGGGGAGAAGTCTTCATGGCCAAGTGCCATGGTCAAGGGGACCAACATGATGGGGATCCACATTCTGAGTGTATAAATGTGAGGAGGGAGCAATCGTGTATGCATGAGTTACGAACTCGGCCTTTGTTTTTCCACCCATCTTGTGCCTCTTTTACTCTTGCTTGATTTTACTTTGTATTACTACTCGTAGCTCAAAGGGTTAGAGCTTGCTTTGTTTGATCTATAACAATTGTATTACCCCTTAATGGCGAGGCAACTCATTTCTCATTGAGTTTGGGACATGCAAGGCTTCCTTTTTATGATGTAAAGGAGCAATAGGTGCTCAAGAATCGGGTGATAGCCATAATGAGTGAGGTAGAGCTCATGCTAGGATTTTGCCCACATGCTAATATGTATGTTTCGACCATCTTTTGCATTTTGATATTCTTTTGTTTTATTTTGTTTGTGTCCATTATATTCACTTTCATTTTCTTTTAGCTGCATCCTCTCTGGGTAAAGTTTCGGGCCCTACCCATGTATGGGGATATATGGTCTCAAATCCTAAAGAAATAATGGTTAGTTGAACCTGAAGAATGGAGGTAGAATATGGGATTGTAATGTAAGATGAAAAGTGGTAAGTATGGAATAGGGATGGATGGAACATGCTATCTCAATCAAGGCTTCTCGTGTAATGCCCCTCCTATACCAATTGGGCCATTAGGGAAGGTCCCACTGGATCAAGATTAAAGATTCACCCCCCATTTAAGGTGTGGGAACAAGATCACGGTCAAAACTCCTCTTTCTTCCAGGTCACCCCATTATCCATATCAAAGGCCCAAATACAAACACGCATAAGCACCAGATTGAAAAATGAATAAAGTACCTTTTGATCGAAAGCCCACCTTTGTCCATGTGCGTCAAAGCTCCTCTTTCTTCTAGGTCTCCCATAATCGATATCAAAGGCCCAAATACATACAAGCATAAGCACCCGATTGAAAAAAGAATAAAGTACCTTTTGATTGGAAGCCTACCTCCATCCATGTGCTCTAGCTGGATGGGTGAGAAGGTATATGACTGATGCAGGTGGTAGAAATAAAATGTCACGTTGTTAGCTAGTGGTGGCTGTCAGGGGCTGCATGGCTGGCCAGATAGATGTGAAAAATGGGAGAAAAATTTCTCCTATAGTGTCACCCACTTTGGTGGGTAGGAGAACCCACTAAACTAGGGCTAAAGATTAACCCCCTGGTAAGGTGAGAGAACAAGTTTAGATTCAAGATCATTCTATCATCTAGATCACTTGTTTATCTACACTAAAATCTCAAAACATTAAGTAAAAGCACTCGATTGCAAAATGACCAAAGTACCTATTGAGTATGACTAGTGCAAACAACAGAGGAAGAAACTGGCATATCATCATTAATGAGCCAATGTGTAGGGTTATTGACTGTTTGTCTGTCCATGATAGGAGAAAAAGTTCTCCTATAGGGTTATTTATTTTGGTGGGTAATAGTAGGCATAACATGGCAAGAGGGATTTATATCATCTTGGCTTCATCATACCAAAATCCATATATCATGCAATTTTCTTCCAAAGGATCTGACATAAGCTTGGTAGCAAAGATGGCCTTGCAAAAGTTTCGATAAAATTTATACACTTTTTTTCCAAGGTAAAAAAGCTGTAGTTTTATTTTTTGAGAAATATAACTACATTTATAGATGCTTTAAGCATTCTTGTGGCTATCAACAACCCCAAAAGTAGTTCAAAATTACAAAAAAAATCTTAGCGAACTATCTAATACTAAGAAAGAGTCCATTAGTATTGTTGTTGCTCAAATTGTACACAGAATGCAACAACGCTAAGGGCAGGGGTTGTCACTTTGATCCCTGCCCTCTCCATTCAACTTGTCTCCTCAATGCAAGCTAAGGGGGGTCGTCCCTATGGATGAGATGATGAGAAATTTGTTGGGAGCCAATAAGTCCAAGAGACACAACTGAATGGCCTAGCAACTTGGATTAAAATTAAATGGCAAGTGAGATTATTAAGCACATTTTGATTAGATTCTTCAAGATTAGGAATGATTAGACCAGTGCCTTTAAATTAATTACTTGCACAATATAGATTAATATTCCAAGTTACAGGATGAACGGTTGTTGCGGGATGCAAATTCTATCATAAATGAAGTGCGGGACCTAGATCTAATGTGTGATGCAAGATCTTGGTAAATTTTAATGAGATGCCTATCTAGGTGAATCCTTCTTCTCAATTCTTTTGGAACTAGTCTCAAACACAAGTTGTAGAGAGAAGCCCAAAGGAAGGAGTCTAAGGCCTCATTAACGATACCTCCCGTGGGGTTCTAACCACCTAGGTGCCTCCATTCCTACAAGAGATTTCCTGCAAGTGAATTGCAAGGTCACCTATGTTAACTGCGAATGAGGGTCTAGAATCCTCAAATTGTGTGAAGAAGGTTGCCCTATTTTTCTTTCAACCAAGCTTATGCTTAGAGGTAAATTTTAGAGATGCACTTCTAGTCCTATAATGAAAGTGCAAGATATGAATGATTGCTTCAATGGGATTATTAAATATGTTAAATGCTCCAACACTTGAAATTAAGATGCTTGCAATGGTATTCAAGACAAGATGACAAGAGCAATTAATAGAGCACTTAGAGAACAATTTAGAAATTATACCAATGAAACAAGATTAACAATCATCAACCAATCAAGATGCTTATTAGAGTCAATTAGATCTCATTTAACTTCTCTTATGCAATTTAGGAACAAGAGCAACTTATAGCACAATATGAACAATATCTTCTTATCACTTAGATTATGAACCAATTGCAATTTCCTCTTGAGCACAAATGTGACCAAAACCAATTAAGCACAAGGGGTGATGAGATTACTAACAATGATATGATGAAGCCAACAAATGCATTTAAACAATAATGGATGCTAGAAAACATAATGCAATGATGCAAAATGCAAAGAGGCAATTATCTATCTTAGCAATGACAATGCAAGAATGCAAGAGACAAGTTAATGAACTAACTAGCTATCCTCAAGATGCAAGACCTATATAATTAATTCACCAATGATTCCTTACAATGATATCACTTTGAAAACACACCAGACTTGAACAAATCAGATCAAATTCCCTTTACCATGAAATCAGTCCCTAAAACTTGAATGAGAAGCATGCAAAACAAACTATTTTAGCCCTTAGTTGATGTGTATTACTTCTTAGAGTTATTAGGCTTATTTAGAGTGATTAACACGTGTTATGCCATTGTTAGATTAGTCTTCAGATCTGGTTATGTATGACAATCAACGAAAGAGAGGAAAGGGGAGAGGATCAAACCTTTTAGGCCTAGTGGCTAAGCTTCACTAACAAGTTTGCCAAGTTGAGACAAGCTTGAGGCACCAAATGAAGTGACTTATCAATGATTTTTAGCCTTTGAATACTGGCAACCACAAATGATTAGCTTGAAAACAAGGAAGAAGGTCACCAAACCGCACAACTAGGACAAGATGAGATTCTTAGGCTAGCTGCTAAGGCAAATGACTTCAAAAAATGTGATATGAGGCTTTTGACAAGTACAAGACACATGCAAACACAAGGGATTAGCCCTAAAAAATAATTCAAATGATAAATCAAGCAAATGGCTAGGGTTTAGAGGCCCTTTAGGGCTACAGCTAGGGCTAGAAGCCCTAGAAACCCTTGCGGCTAAGTGAAAGAAGGCGCTCTAGGCCTAAAAGCAAGTGTAAACTCAAAAAACCTCTTCAAAATGGATATTAGCCTTGCAAAACCACTAGTTATCCAAGAAAAATCAAACCCTTATGGATGAATGACAAAATATTCAGTGAAAACCAACCATAAACCCTTACAAAAATGATGTTAAGCTTGCAAAACAAGATATTAGCCCTCAAAATCAAGTGCAGAGATGAAATTAGGCCCCTTTAGGGCTGCGACTCAATCAACAAGGCCTAAGTATGCCTACGACTAGGGTTGTTAGCCCTGATTAGGGTTGCGGTGAAATGACCCTTTTGGGGTTGTGGCTAAGGCCTAGAGGCTTCAAAACCCTTGTAACCACCTCCTGCAAGCAACAAATCGTCACTTTCAAGCCCAAAAATGACCTTAACCTCAAAGAAACCACCTACAAAATCACTTCAGAAGTTAAATACTTAAGAAAAACCCCGATTTATGCAGAAAACAAGCCCTCTAGGGCTAGTAGCTTCCCTTGGAAGGCAAGGCGTTGACTTTCTAGCACTTGGGTCTTGAAGTTTAGGGCTTTTAGACCTCAAATCAGCCCTCCTTGGCTGAACACACTTCTTCTCTTTGCTGGATTGCTCCTCCTTGGATGAAAATAGGCCCAAACCCTAGTCGTCTAGGCTAGGTGAGGGTTCCAAACTCCTCAATTCAGATTTGTCTTTGAATCCTTGAGCTAATGGCACCTACAAGTCAAATAGATAGAACCAAACCACGAGATCTAGGAAATTCTAAAGTAAAACCCAAAATATTATTTACAAAACAAGAAAAATAATATAGAAGGGTTAGTAGAAAAATATTCACAAATTATTTACAATAATCTACAATGAAATATTAAATCTAATTAGCAAATAAATCATTCAAAACCCAAGTAGATTTTGACAATAAGTGAGAAATATTTTTAAACTAAGACCGTGCACTAATAATCGTTAGATAAGCTCAGAGTCCAAATAAGATGCGATCAACTCAAAGTCAATGAACTTGGGGTATGCCCAAGGGATGAATATCTGAAGATCTTTACACAAAAGATAGACTATTAGTTCTTGAGGGGTTCGATTCACACAAATAGACTAGAGATCTAGAGATACTTGCTAGATTTACCAGCTTCAATGTGTTTACTCTAGCCCAATACCTAAAACAAGATACCTATGCTAATAGATAATCCAACCACTGGCTATGGAACAATAATCTTCAGTTAAAGATAACTAGAGCATTAAGATCAATTCAACACATACCATGAATCATGAAGCGAGAGACACCTTGAATTGAAACCCCAAAGACTTTTTATTAAAAATATTCTAGTAGAGCTTAGCTCAGTACAAAAGATTTTCAATCTAGTAGTTCTAGATCATGTTACAATGAGGAACTTTGAAATCTTCCTTATATAGAAAAAATGAGAGGTGTTAACTCCTCCAAGTGGAAATAATAGTTAGTTGCATCAATCCATGGCTTGATCCTTGTTGAAAAAATTCGATCCCTTGAGTGGCTGGCACAAATCTCCCAAAAAAAATCGATCTTCCTTGTTTACTGTGATTGAGGGTCAAACCTTGACTTTTGGACCACTGGAGGACCTTCAAAAAATATAATTATCGTTACTTGTGCAAAATTCTTAACTGCTTGGTCCAAAAAATTTGATTTGTTGGAAAATAGTCTTCTCTGGCCCAAACGAATTTCTAGACTGGGTCCTTCTGTGTTGGAAGTGAATCTTTTATTTTTGACTTGAATATTTTCCTTTGAAAATTGCCTCAAATAATTTTTGATGAATTTTCCACTTGAAGGGTAATTAATTTTCCCTTCATCTTATTTTTGGATAATTTATGGGTAATTTTTTATTTTTATTTTTGCCAGAAATTAAAATTAAAAGACTCAAGAGGGGATTAAATATTTTTCCACCCTCTAAGTGTATCTAAAAAATATTTTGGTAATGGTGTTCTAATAATGAGGAACCATTCACCAAAACTATTCCTAGGTAACACTTTTACATTAAGATATTACAAATTCAACCCTTAGAAGGGGAAATACACATAGACATAGACTCTTAAGACTCAACCAAATTCTGCAATTCAAGACACATGGTTTAGTATGATAAAAATACATAGACTCGATAACCCTAGTACTCACCTAAGACCTTGTCAATGAGCTTGACCCTAGCTTTGGGGTATATTTGGGAGAAAAACTCTACCAATTATCTGTCCTTACAAACACAGATAATTTGGTGAAGTTAAAAAACTCTCTAGAGTGAAACCCTTTGAGAAGAATCATAGGTTTAGCTAGGTGTTGTTACATGGCTTAATATTCATACTAGAATCATTTTTACATTATAAAAGCAGAATTTGGGATTACAATGATGATAGTGACACAAATTTATTCCACAGTTGGATTATTGACATGTACATGGTCAACAGGTATAAAATTCTTTTGTGCCATGAGTACTTGATTTAAAAGATCCATTAAAAATACTTGTAAAATATGACTATTTAGGCACCTACAAGTGTTGTTGTATATATACAAAAAAAAATCTTCTCTGGATCTCAAGTATGCTTGATATCCCAATTTGTAAAAAAGAGTAAATGGATCCAGTTATTCCCAAGGGTCAAGAAAATATTTTGTGAGTTAGCCTTCTTTGTGTTCTACAATATTCCAGATGCCCTGGCCCATTTCTAGTCCAACCTTTAAGAGGGTGTCTGCTTCAATGTTTCTTAAATTGTTAATGTGTTGAAATGAGATCTGAGAGAAGGATGCTAGTTGATGCATGATTTGTTGAAAGATAGGTAGAAGAGTGTAGTTACTCAAGATAGATTTTCCTTCCATCCAATTAATGACCACCAATGAATCCCCATATGTATGGATTTGATTTATTTTTTGAAGGAAAGCTATTTGAAGAAGGAGATTAAGAGCAAAGAGTTATGCAAAGTTGTTGGTTATCGTCCCAATATTGCATGAGAATTTAATGAAAAAGTTTTCATTCAAGTTGATGACTCCTCTTGCCCCTCCAATAGTAGGTGAGAAATTTGTTGCACCTTTGAAAAAATCCCATGGGTAGTCCATCTGAATCAAAATGTCCAGTGTATGAACAGTTGAGGGGCAGTAGGCATAATATTTCAGAAAGCTAGGTTGTTTAGAGCCACTTTTAAGAAGTTCCCTTGATTGTTGAGTATCGCTTAGTTCCTTTCTATCTAGATCCCCCAGGCTACAATCAGGGGTAGGCCTCTTTATTGTATCTTATATTTTGCAACTTTGTAGTATACCCTTTCTGAAATATGCTATTTTATCCCACAAAAATTTAAAAATTTCTTTGATGTCTTTTGTCAAAAACTTGATGAACAAACATTTCGTCAAACACTTCATAAGAGAAATAATAAACACTTCAACAAAAATATATGAAGGGAAAATCCAACATTTTATTAATTTGATAAGAGGAAATACAACGCAAATGGCACCCAGGAACCTGAATACAATTTTGGCACAACAGTTGGATCAAAGGAGAAGAACTCGACCCAATAAGGAAAATGAACTTGGCTTGATCACAACTCAAACTCTGTAGATAATGAGAACTCAGCCTCCCCAATACAATTATGGCAATGAGCATTATTTTTTGATGGTTTGGAGTAGCATCAGACATGTGTTCTTGTCTCTAATGATGCTAAGAGGCTAAGGAACACGAGATCTCCAAAACCTAGAAAAGGTTTCGCGAGATAAGCTTGCAAAACACCATGATTAAATTAATTTGCCATAATTAAATTATTTCCTAAGTCTAACTTAAGACAAGTGGTAAATTAAAGGTAATTAATTAAGAGTGTTTGAGATTGCTCTAGATACTTCTATTGATGAAGTCTAATTGATCTAAGCCGTCGATGGAGATTAAATCATGGTCATTGAAGGATCAATGAGAGATTATAAGAGCATGATGAAGGGGCTTGGAGAAGATAGATTAATGAGATCGAGCATCAATGTGAGACCCTGAGAGGCAATGCAAATTTCCCAGTGCGTAGTTTTTTAGCGAGGGAAGAGTTCAAGCTAGGGAAAGGGAGGCCGAATTATCCAGCAAGGAGGCTGAAATTCTGCAGAGCGAATTGCTAGTTGCCTAGGAAGTGCGAGTGTAGGATCTAGAGCGAAGTGCAGGATCCAGGGTCTACCTCCCGGAGGCATAGAGAATTAGATCTAGGAGCAGACAAGGGCAGGACGACTCATCTGGAAATGATCTAGAGCCAGATCGATTTTCTCTGTGATAGAGAGTGTGCATTTCCAGTCCAACAAAGCGAATTTGCTGGGAAATACGAATTTGACAAAGAAGGCCAGAACGAGTTGTTGTGAGGGACGAAGAATTTTTCCTAGTTCAGATCAATTGCTAGAGCAAGACCAGGAAGGCTTGCGAATGTAATTTTCTAATTTTGTTGCATAATACATAGACCCTCGTTTGCTGCACTGATTTTACCTTTGGGTTTTTCGAGGGATATTTGGTCCAAAATGGTTGTGTCAGATTTTTATTGTCTGTCTGCATTTATTTCTCAGTTCCCATCTTATTCCGCAACATGTTTTATTTTGGTGAAGATTGTGATTGTGATTTTTATCAATATTTGCCGTAATAATAAATAAACTGCAATCAGTAGGAGATAAATTTTTAGTTTATTGCAATCATGGAATTTTCACAAGGTATAAGAGCAGTAAAGGTTAGATCAAAGGCTCTAGGTGGAAGGAAGTTGTTCATGCAGATTTAGAGGGAGATATGAAGCACCAACTTCCGAATCTATGCAGACCAATTGGGGTCCGAATAACATAGAGGCAAAATATTTGATTTCCAGATCTAGTATGGAGGAAAAATGCAAATTGCCTCAGATTTGTAACAACAGTTAGTGTGGTTGTCAGGGAGTGGTTCTCGAAAGCAGGTTAGCTAATTTGTAGAGCAGATATGGGCACAAAGGTTTGCAACAAGGTTTTGCAACTGTAGATCTGTACAGAGAAGGAAGAGAAAAGTATTATACCCTAGACATCTCAAGTGTATTTGAATTTCTTGATGCCTCAGATTTATGTTCCAGATTGGAGGACGAACTCGCTCATATAGCTTGTCTCTCTTGCTCAACTTCATAGGGTGTCTGGTATATAGACAGTGGAGCATCAACACACATGATAGGAGTTAGAGACTACTTCTCCAGTTATAAAGAGGAGGAGATTTCCAGATTTTAGATGGGAAACAAAACTAAGTGTACTCTAGTTGGGAGAAGCACAATTGAGATTTAGAGGGAGTCAGGAGCTAGTACCAATGTTACAGATGTGTTGCATTTGCTAGGCTTAGGAATGAACCTTATTTTAGTGTCTAGACTCTAAACTACAAGATAAGGGATATGATGTCTACTTCGTAGGGAAGAAGTTGTTTGTAAGACACCATAACTGGAAGAAGGTGAGGTAGATTGGAGTTCGAAGTTGTGAAAATTCAGTTACCCAAATCACCACTATAGCAACTGATTAAGTTCCTTCTATTTGTTAATTATTGAACAAATTTTTACTCTTTCCTACAGTAAAAATGAAACTAATATACTGCGGCCTTCACCAATTAAATTAAGCGGAAACAAGAAATTGAGCAAGAAAGAAATACACAACACATTACACCATTTTTTTGGACAAAAGTCCCCAAGAAAACCCAATGCGGGAAAACTGGTGACGTAGCTGAGGGTTTGTATTATTAAGAAGTAGTTTTCTGAATACAATCTCTGGATGCCTTGTTGGCTATCCAATACAGAGAATATCATTGACAGAAGAATAGTGAGAACTACCTCACACTATCACAGACTATCTCGACTAATCCAGCCACAAAAATGGCTTGCCCCTTGCTGCCTATGCGTTAGCCCAACATCACAGTGTCTACGGACATTGTCACTCCCTTTGTTGATTGATTTTCCTCCCAGGAACTTTGATTTCCACCTCCTGGTCTCACACCTCTGCTTCCGGCTTCAAAAATCAATTCCTCCAGCAAAAATACAGACCTCCTCAAGGCTCTGCGTTGTGTCTACGTTAGCCTACACTGGCCAACTTAGCCGCTGCACTACCTCTTTCGGATCTCTCTCTGCCTCCTCTGCTGAGTATTTTCGGATTAAGAGAAATGTCCAACTAGAACTATCCTTGCCCCTCACTGCAAATGATCACTTCGAATTCTCTTCCCAGCAATTGCTATGCTTCAGAAATTTGATCTTTTGATCTCAATTCGATGTGTTTTCCAAATGCCCCTCAAGCCTCCTCTTATAATCCTTCTGTTGAGGACCAACTTCCCAGATTTGATCCTAATCAATGGCTCAGATCATTTTTCCTTGATCCTCATCTTCTTCTAGAAGTTTCACCCACAATTAGATTAATACCCTTTAGTTATTTTAATTTCCTAAGTTTAGAGTTATGCACCCATTAAAAATAATTAATTATTTTAATAAAACTGTCTCTGGATGGAATTTCCCAAAACAATTTCTGGGTATTGTGGAATGCATGTGTCCAAGCCTCCTTGCAAATTTTGAGGCTTAGAGCACATTTGATGCTACCAGAAATCAACACTCCCTCTTAGCAAGGAATGTGCTCTAGTAATGCAACTTGTTGAAGCATCACCCTTCTTTGTAACATCTCCCTCTGCGTTGTTGATGTCTAACATATCTGCCCATCAACTACTGCGCAAATGTTGCATCGATATTGCTGCTGACACTACCATTGCCAACACTGCATCTCTACTGCAACTCCCTCTCAAATTTTGCATCCATGCCGTTGTTGGCTCTACCACTGCCTACACTGCATCTGCACTGCAACCTTCTCCAATTCATGCTGCTACTGCATGAGCAACGGAAAAGCATCCAAAATTATTGAACTGGTGTTCAACATGATGCATTTGTTGTTGGAGTTCTGACTGCTGCTAGTCTCTGCGTTGACCCTTTGAAGCCACTGTGCTGCTACTGACTTTGCTCTATGCCAACTGCACTACTGCCAACTCTAGCTTTGCGTTGCTCAGTCTTTGGCGCTTCTAGCCACTACAACTATCACTCTACATCAACTAATGCTGGTCCATCATGCTACTACTGATCTGGGCTCCCGTAGAAAGGTACTGATCCAAGAGGTGGACTCAAGGATCCTGCCCAACTGTAGTTATTTCGAACTACAGTTCTATATCACCCCACCAATAGGCAATCATGGCAAACTCCTCCTCGATCTGTGTGGATACAGCCTTCAGGTCATGCTTCTCGTCCTTGTCCTGTTAAGAAATTAAGTGTAGTTTGGATTATTCAATTTCTCTTAACTATGATAGCTGCTTGAGATATTACTTCTTTAGATTATGTGTCTTATTTGTTATTATCTTCAAACAGTTATCAAAAAGCAAGAAGATCAAAATACACAAGTACACAAAATATTGGCACCAAGCCAGGGCAAAAACCTCTCCTAAATTCTAAGAGGAAAAACCCTTTGAACTCTTTCTTATAGAATCTTTATTGAGAAGTTACATGACCCAAACATTGACTCAGAAATGCCTTCAACATCAAATGACAATACCTCCAAACGTGTACCCAATTATGCTGTACGTTTCTGCAGTGAATGAGCATGACAATCTGCACCAACCAATTTGGATAGGCTCTTCCAGCCTCAATCTATTCTCCATTTCATGTAGATCCCCCATACTTTGTTAGAGCGAAGATTAGGGCTTGATTATAGATGTTCAAAAGGCAACGATATTGATTACGCAGAACAACGAGGGTAGAAGCCTTTGATTTCAGAGCGAATGCACATATGAGAATAGAGTTAGGGCTCTCCTAGCCCTATGATACCCTCGCACCTTTCAACAACAATTTCCTTCTTGTATTTGCGGCTAGAACAACCCTTCAAACCAACCATACAGTTATGAAATGCAAGACCCTAATCTAGATTTGAATGCCATGAGGGAGAGCAAACTCGTTGATGTCTTCGCATGAGGGAACAAACCTCCTAACGTGCTGCAGTTACCCTTCCTTCCTTCAACCTTATTGCTGCTGCTCCTCTTCATGAGTGAGAGTGAATGAATTGCATTTTAGGAGGAGCCAAACATAGCCTATATATAGGCTTGCCCTTTCATCCATTGGGCCGACATGAGCCTAGATTAGGCCGACATGTCCTTTGATTAATTAATTAGGCCGACATGAATCTAGAAGGCTTCCATAGTTTTTCTTTGAGTGGTTTCCTTGCAATGAGTCTGTGGGTACACGTAGGAGTATTTCATTGATGATCTAGAAGGACTTACATTGATTACATTTACATTAATAATAATACATGTCTGTCTTCATTTTACATGACTTGTATAGGGCTCTCAATTGGAGCAAAAATAATTCTTTGATACAAAAATACATCATTACAATATTTGACATAATGAAGACCGAACCCAGTTACACTATTTTCAACATGTCCTTCTTGAGAGGACACCATGTAGCATAGTGACCAAGTTTGCCACACCGGAAGCATTTGATCTTTGAAACATCTTTCTTTTTCTTCCGCTGCTCCTGTTGCCCCTTAGATGCAAGGGCTGCATTTTCACCTCCTCCTTCGGCTTCATCCCACTGTTGCTGCTGCTATTGTCAAGTTTGCACTCGACTAATTCTCTCCTCATCTCTTCTTGCTGAAGAGCAGCCCACATTCCTTCCCAATCTGACAATCTTTCTTTGCCGAGGATGCTCTGGACAAATACTTGCCATTCTTCTGAGACTGAATTTAGAGCCAGCCTCACCATCTTGGTACTTTGAGGTATTGACCCCACAACTGCCAACTCGTCACAGGTCTCCTGAAGCTTTGCAAGGAATAGATCAATGTGTTCCCCCTTCTGCATTTGCATGGATCTCATCTTCTGCTCCAAATACATCTTCCGCTGCTTGGTAGGTCCCTAATATAGCGTGGAGAAGGTATCCCACATCTCCATGGCAGTCCCTTTTCCTGAGATGTGACATACTACATGATCCTTCACTCCGTCGAGGATCCCCTGCTTGGCACTCACCATCTCTCCTTTGTACTTTTTGAGCGGATCTGGATTCGTGGGCTCAACTACCACACTCTCGACGTAGATTTTGAGAAAATGTTCATCCAGAAGGCATGACATCCTTGCCTTCGAGATCACATAGTTGGATGTACCATCCAATCGATCTTCATCTCTCAACCCATTGGCTGCCATCTCTGCTAATCAAAAAAGTCGAATGACCTCCTCTCTACTCCTGCACTGTTGCTGGTCTAGCCTATGCACTTCATGCTGGAGTCAATAGATGTGTCGCCCCTTGCTATTGCTCAGCAAATGAGAATTCGAATACCTTGGCTAGGAATTCTCTGAGGAAGAAATTCCCTCAAGTGTCTCTCTTCTTCCTTTTGACGTTTTTTTGCCTAGCAATTGCTGCAGAACACTGCGTCCCACCTGAAGCCTGCTCTACGACTGAATCTACTGCTATGCTGCTCCCTCTGTTGCTGACAAATTTCGATTTGGAAATCCTACCTCTTTTTTGACTCACTCAAAGAGAGATTTTCTACGAAAATCTTGCCCTCCTGGCCTGGACTGCGCAATCCTTCTGGGATTCGATTTGCTGTTTATGCAACACTTCGACTTCCCTTCTCCTCTTCAACGCTGGGCTCTTCTGGCTCTGCTCTCTTGCTTCACTAGCAACTCTGACACCATGTGAAAATTCGATTACCTGAATCACCATTGCAACAACTGATTAAATTCCTTCTATTTGTTAATTACTGAACAAATTATTTACTATTTCCTACAGTAAACACCGAAACTAATACAATGTAGTATTGACCAATTAAATTATAAGCAGAAACAAGAAACTGAGCAAGAAAGAAATACACCACATTACAACATTGTTTTTGGACAAAAGTCCCCGGGAAAACCCAATGCGGGAAAATCGGTGCAACAACTAAGGGTTTGTATTATTAAGCAATAGTTTTCTGAATACAATCTCTGGATGCCTTTCTGGCTATTTAGTACAAAGAATATCACTGATAGAAGAATACTGAGAAGTACCTCACACTATCATAGGTGATCCCGACTGATCCATCCACAGAAATGGCTTGCCCCTTGCTGCCTCTGCACTGCTTCTGCGCAGTCACTGCATCAACCCAACGTCACAGTGTCTAGGGATAACGTCACTCCCTTTGCTGATCGATTTGCCTCCTAGGAACTTCAATTTCCACCTCCCGATCTCACACCCCGACTTCCGGCTTCAAAAATCAAATCCTCTAGCAAAAATACAAACCTCCTCAAGGCTCTACGTTGCCTCTATGTCAGCTTACGCTGGCTAACTTAGCCTTTGCCCTGCCTCTCCCGGATCTCTCTTTGCCTCCTCTGCTGAGTAGTCTCGGATCAGAAGAAATCTCCAACTGGAACTATCCTTGCGCCTCACTGCAAAATATCACTTTGAATTCTCTTCCTGACAACTGTTGTGGTTTAGAAAGTCTATCTTCTGATCTCAACTCGATGTGTTTTCCAAATGCCCTTCAAGCCTCCTCTTATAATCCTTCTGTTGAGAACCAACGACCTAGATTAGATCTTAATCAATGGATCAAATCATTTTGGCTTGATCCTCGTCTTCTTTTAGAAGTTTCATCCATAGTTAGATTAATATCCTTTAATTATTTTAATTTCCTAAGTTTAGATTTAGGCACCCATTAAAAATAATCAATTATTTTAATAAAATTGTCTCTGGGTGGAATTTCCCAAAACAATTTCCGGGTATTGTGGAATGCATGTGTCCAAGCCTCCCTGCAAATTTTGAGGCTTAGAGCACATCCGATGCTACTAGAAATCAACAAAATCAACAAACTTTTCACGTTGGAATTCAATTCTCCAAAGGCACCAATGAGCATCAATAACAATAGTAGTGGTAATAGTGGTAGATACTTGAATGAATTATGGCACAGGAGAATTGGTCACTTACACCATGGAGCATAAGGAAGAGGGGCTGAGGTTGCACTAGTTGTCATTAACGATACCCTTCCCCTAATCATTACAAGCTGTGTATGCCTTTGTTCCCACAAGGGAACGATGCCACCTTTATAATTGTAAGGTCTCACACCACCTTTACCTTGCTCCATACTAAATGGAAGAATTCTTGAAGAAAATTTGTCTTATGACGTTTATCAACCAAACTTACGCTTGGAGGTAAGTTTAATTAGAAATGCAAGTTATGCTAATATGCCTAAATGAATGCATGTAAGTTCTCCCCAAAGAAATATTGATTTACAATGTTTCAAAGTAAGGAAAATGAGATAGTGCTCAACATAAATTGCAAATATAACTTCAATTGGAGAAATAAAATGGAAATTAAGCTCACAAATGTTGCATGTGCTCCATTTAATTATTTGCAAGTGAAATAAAATAATGCGAGTAAGTTGTTCGAAAATAAAATTTGTTTCAAGTAGACAATGACAATATAATGCTCCAATACTCAAGATAACAGTGTGGCATACGATTGAAGCATGTATTCAAGTGATCATGAAACAATTTTCCAAGCTAATTCGAAAGGAATTATGTAATGACCAAAAGTCATATACGCAGATAAAATATTTAAAATACTTCGTAGATAAAGACATCCATCGTAGGATAGTAATTGTAAATTATATATTGTATAAGAATTGATGTAGGATGAGTACAGTTGAGAATGAGGGTCTTGTATATATAGCCAGATAAGTACCCTTTCACGAACATACATGTCTTTAAGACATACCTTTTCATTATGAACTAACTAACCATTAGTTAATTTATTTATTATTTATTATTATATTTATATTATTATGATTATTATTTATTATCCATTTATTATCTATTTTTATGTACTTTATGTTCATAACATTGCCTTCTCCTTCAAAAAGCTTTGTCCTCAAACTTTACTGATGAAGGATTAGATTTCTTCTGTTGTTCGAAATATCTTCTTGTTTCTGAGCTTTTATCTTTGTTGACACAAGACGATATGATGTTTTGAGCAATAGACATAATCGTTGTATTGAAAACGGATCGGACCATCCTAGATTAATCTTTTGGGGGAATCTTTTGATCCTTGGAGATGTGTGGTGAATAGTTATCGTATGACCAGATTGAGCTCACTTCGATATTCTTCGGAACATAAGTTTGTTTATGTTCTGCATGATATAGATTTGTAGATTGATTAAGGTGTCTACTCTTGTGATTTGGATGTAGATAAGGATTTTTTCTTGTTTGAACTTCTTTAAATGTTTTTATGGAAGTTTCTTGATTTCCATCAGTGATTGTTGTTGTTGACTTAACTATTGAATCCTTATTTGGGTGTCCTCTATTTGAATGACAACCTTTGAGTACGTTTTTACTTCAATAGGGTTTTGATTTGCTTGAACTATGAGATTAGTGGTATTGATGTTTGTTTCCTCAGTTTGGATTGCTACATCTGGAGATTTTGATGCTTCCTTTGTGATAAGTTCTTTGAATCTATTCGTCAATGATTTCTTTTCATCCTTAAGCTTTTTAATTTGTTTGAGAAGATTTTGATTATGATTTTTGAGATGTAAGCATTCCTCATTGTCTGAGTCAACTTTATTTTGGCCTTCACGTTTCTCGTTTTAAACACTTGTTTTGTTCTACTAATGTTTGGTTAAGGCTCTTTAAACGTAAATTTTCCTCTTCTTGTTCTAATAAATGCTCCTTGAGTTCCTTCTTTGATGCTTTAGCTTTCTTGACTTGTTCAAGTAGTTTTTCTTGGTGATCTCTGAGGTGCGAAATTTCTTTGTCTTTGCTGTAGATGACTTCTTCAAGCTCTTTTTGCTTCTATGATATAGTTTTTTCGTTATCTTGAAACATCAAGTCTAAGATATCCTTAAGGTCTTTTAATGAAGATTTTATTGATTTTGATTTATTTGTTGTCTCGAAACATGACCACCTTTCCTTTATAAGGAAACGTCAAAACTTGTTTCCCTATGTTTAACATGAATGTACCGAAATCCTTAAACTAGGGTTGATCGAGTATGATGTTAGTCTTTTTATCTGTCCTTACAACATGAAATTGAGATATGTGCTTATAATTACCTGTTTTCACTCGTAGATCACTAATTTTATACTCTTTTTGGTCAAAAATATTTTTCTTTACGCCAATGCTTAGCTCTGGAATTAATAGCTGATTTGCCAAGTTGATGTTGATATAATTTTTATCGTTGCTTGGGCTGATGGCGACATGAACTTTTTTTCCTTGGATACTTCCTTTTAATGTAATTATTTCGTGATCTATAACTTGAAGACCATTATAGAAAAACCTCTCTTCGTTCGTCATTTTAGAATTGAGCTCCATCATTTTTTTCCAATGATTGATCCCATTTGTTTTGTCGAGATGAATTAAGGTATTATGTAATCTAAATATATAAAATTTCTTTTAGTTTGATGGATTGTAAACACTTAGCTATCAATTGGAAGATTCTCCAAATTCACCTTTTTATGTTTTATAAGAATATATATCTTCCCTTTAATCCACTAAGGAATAAAATTTAATACTATCATTTTCTTATATTCACTTATATATATTTGAATGTTTCTCTTTATACTTATATAAAGAGATATGCTTTCATGTAACCTTAATTTTTAATATTTTTTTTCCTCTTTTTTTAAACTTTATATTCTCTCCTTTTTTTGAATTGAACTTTTCTTTAAAATACCCCTTTATAATGTAAAACTTCTCTTTATATATCTTTTATTTATAATCTTTTTTCTTTTTTCTTTTTGAAAAGTTACAACCCTAGTGAAAAGCGGCTATTCATCTCTTTGGGGTATATTATAAAATATCTGTCCACTTATGTTCCTTTGACTCGGTTAGTTTTCTCCACGTAAAAGTAAAACTTACCATTCACATAAAGAGATTTTGTATTTCTTGTGTTCTTTTTTTACCTTGAAAATACCATTGGAAATTACCATGGGTTGCTAATGCCACGAGCTTGTAAACCACTTAATGAAGGTTCAAGATAATATTATCTACTCTTCCTTCTCTTACATATAGTTTTAAAGATATTTGGAAAGATTCCATTTTAATTTTATCATGCACTTTTTATCAATAATGTAGAACCTTTTATATATATGAATGTTCTTCTTTAAATTTTACACCAGACTATATATATCTTTTTTTTTAGTAGTATATTGTTATATGATTTTTTTCTTTAACTTTTTTTAAATCTTTATATGTACTTTTTTTCTTTCTTTGACTATCTTCTTTAGTTATTTAAATTTATATTTTTTTATTTAATGGCCAAAGGCCTTTGACAAATTAGCGACGGAGAAACTCCCAAAAGTGTAGCGAAATGCTTCAATCTCGACGACAACAATGTTGACAAAACTTGGATGGCCAAGGGCCTGGATCAGAGAGCGTGACTCTGTGCAGCAGTGGAGTGGCCAGAGGACCGAACTGCTGTAATACAAATGTAACGACCAAAAGTCGTATTCGCAGCTGAAATATTTAAAATACTTCGTAGACAAAGGCATCAATCGTAGGATAGTAATTGTAAATTGTATATTGTATAAGAATTGATGTAGGATGAGTACAATTGAGAATGAGGGTCTTGTATAAATAGCCAGGTAAGTACCCTTTCACGAACATGCATGTCTCTAAGAAATGCCTTTTCATTATTAACTAACTAACCATTAGTTAATTTATTTGTTATTATATTTATATTATTATGATTATTATTTATTATCTATTTTTACATAATTTATGTTCATAACAGATTAATAAACTAAATCAAAGGTTGCTAGGAATGTAAAGTGCTTGCATGTAAAGAATGAATTGCTCAAAGTAAAGTGTTAACTTGTAGCTCAAAGCAACAATGAGATAAAGGATGCAAAACTCAAGTGAAATTGTAGCAAACTTAACTTGGTAAACAAAATGTGATGATGAGGTTGTGTTAATTTCCAATTTAGCATGCAAATGAAATGAGCATGAAAACTAAGAGAATAAAATGCAAAGTCAATCCACCCACATAGTCCTCCCTCTAAATGGAGAGAAGGGATGCCATGGGTAAAACCCCAAGCTCCCATAAGCAAATTAGATCTTTTATTAATTTGTTACAAAGATGAGAAACTTTCAAAAGGTCTCAAATCAACTTTAAGGAGAATATTTACAACATGTGAGACTTTTGAGCACTAGATCTCCTTCTTGAAAATCAAAATTAATAGATAAGGAAGTACAGTAAAAAAACTCTCAAATCTGACAATGTTAAAGGCCTTTTTGCATAAAAAAAAATCATCCTCCAAGATAGGTGAATTTTTGCATAAGACAAGAGAGGTTATTCCTCTTTGTTCATAACCTTGTCAAGGGAGGAATCTTGCCTTAAACAAGCTCTCGTCCTAGATAAAAAGTCAGTGTTCCTATGCTATCGGCCTAGTAATTTCAGCTCCCAAACAATGTTAAGGTCTTGCAAGCAAATAGTAAATAGATTCAAGCCTTCGCTTCCTCAATCATGTCAACAAAAAGGATGAGCACAATCCTCAGATGAATCTAATTTTTTTCTTTGAAAAATTAGCCCTCAAGGCTAGGGGAAAATAAAGAGAAATTTTAGAAAGTACTATCTCAAATATTCTACAAAATGAGACCAAGGAATTGAAGGAAGACTCCTCTCCTTCCCTAATCTTCAACATGCTCTTCAGTAACAAAATAAAATCAATATGAGCACAAAATTGAGATAAATGATTTAAATGAAATTGACTTGAAAGTCAAGATAAGGCCAAGGATCCCTGCAAGTACAAAATCGTAAGATGAAGCCTTGGGAAACAACAAATGTGGGTTCTCCTGTGAGCTTGCTCAAGAGTGGGATGATTCCTCCAAGGATTTCCCCTCACGCTTGAGGCTTGATCCAAATTATGTTTCTACACAACTTCAAATACACATTAGATCCATATGGGGCTAGAAAAATACAATGACAGAAATTTAGAGATTTATTGGAAATCAACTAAAACATTCCCTATCTGGAGCAATTTTTCAAAGCCAAATGCTAATGTAAGGTAGCTCTACATTAACAAATCTCTAAAAGCATAATGGAAATAATGAACACAATTGCACAAATAGAAAGATGAAGCATAATGGTCAATATATTACCATGCTCAAGAATAACAACACCTCATAAGTGAACCCCATAGTCTTTTATTGCAATAGAAAGTAAGTGTACACAAGAGCAAAACTTCCCCAAGCACAATAGCTCATTTCAATGATACCTAGTGAGAGCTCAAAGTTCTATTATATAGAGAAAGGGGAGCGAATCCCAGTGTAACCACCAAGTGATAAATGGACACAGAGAAGATCCCAAGGAAGAAAATCAAATTCCAAGTGGGGATGATGAGATGCCAAGTGTGGAGCCTCCAACAAATCGAATTCCATATGTGGCCCAAAGAATCTCTTCAAGCAAATCAAATTAGCCAAGTGTGAAGTCAAGCAAAAACAACTGTAAACCAATCAAGGAGTTAACTCATGTCAATGTCCATCATCAAATCACATGATGACACCTGATCCTCAAGCCATATGTTGATCCTCATCTAGCAATTACATGGGCCTCCTTGGGAAATGCGTTGATCCTCCTCTTGAGTGTGATTGCCAAGTGTATACAATGAGTGGAGTTGGAGTGGAGACATATCTTCATCAAACTCTCAATCAAATATTCCATGAGATATTCCCACATGTGCATTAACTCCCAAGAAACTTGATTTTCCAAGTCAACAATTCGATTTCCTTGATTGTAGCTGGGAAATCGATTTCTTCATGTGATAAATGCCTTGATGATGTAAGGTGCCAAATCATCTCCCACTTGTCCTTTGACTCCTTCCTTGACTTGAGATAATTTCCAAGTCATTTTTATGTCATTCTGTCCCATGGAGTTGTTTATTTTTTCTCCATTTAATTTATTCTTGGGCTAATTTATTGCCAGATTTCCCAGTAAACTTAGGAAAAATGGGTTTTGAGGGTCCAAAACTTATTGTTTACCTCTCAAAGTGTGTCACAGTAGAAAGTTGAGGGTGAGAGGTGTAATTTTGAGCACACGTACCCCATACAAATTCTTTAGACATCACTTATTACATTTTACATTCAGATTTTGTTCAAATTTCTGCCCTGCGGGAAATTAAAAAAAAACTAAAAAAAATGACTCTTAGACCTAATAAAATTCAATGAAATGTTACGAGTGATCTAGTATAGTAATATACAATGACTCGAGACACTAGGACTCACCCAAGCCCTCACCATCTAGCCACACTCTGGCTTTGGGGTTATGCATGGAGATAAAAACTCAATTAATTGTTAAGCCTTGTAAGCACCTAATAATTAACCAAGTGAAAAATACCTCTCAAAGTAAACTCACTTAATGACAAGGTCCCAAGTTACCTAGGTCTGTTATATGATTCAACTCATCATACTAGCATCACTTTACATCATCCTCGTAGGGCTTGTGGAATCTGAGTACAACAAAAGAAGATGAAAAGAAAAAATAGAGTTGAAAAACTCTGATGATATAGTGAACTTTGATGGTACATGAAGCCTCGGATACATCTACGAGCATGGAGTTTGTTGAAAAATGTAACTAGGTTCGCTTTTCATAAAATGTATTTGAGTCACAATGAAATGTATTTATCAAAAGAATGAAAAAGATATTATTATTATTATTATTATTATTACTTATTAAAGCATGAGTTTCATGCTTAGTTCATCATGTTTTAGGTCAAAGTCTCCATTGAGGATGTCTAGGATTTATTTTGAGTCATTAGAGTCATTGTCTATTTATAGAGACCCTTCTTAAGCTTTTGAATAATGTAAAAAGAATTAATATTGAGTGAAATATGCTAGTTGTCCCCTCCACACCAAGTCGGCCTCAAGGAGATCAAGTCAGCTTCAAGAATGGAAATTCGACCTCACTAGAAGGCTATATATACGGGGCAGTTCGAATTCATTTGGAGCATTCATTTTCTCTCTCACAAGTTCGACTTACACGCCAAGGCAACTAAAAAGTGCGAAGTTGGGAAAGAGTTGGAAAAAGGCTGGAAAAGGGTGTGAAATTTGGGAGGAAGGAAGAGGACATCAAAATCGAAGTTTTGGACCATCTGTCTCTCACTTGAGTGGCATATCTATGAAGATCGAAGTTTTTCTTGTCTAGTTAAAGTTGTTGCTGCTCCCAGTTGCTAGGTCAAAGCTACTATTGCAAGTTGCTACTACTAGGTCGAAGTTGCTATTGAAGGGTTATCATCTGCAAGAAGGAAGAGAGGGTTGAATTGATGTGGAGAAAGTCTCTGTCTAGGTTAAGAGTCTTGGATTATCTCGTGAAACTATTGAAGGAAGAATTTTTGACTAGGTTTTCCCCTAGATGGGGGTTTTTCCCTGGCTGTTTGCCTAGATCTGGTGTCTTTGTGCTATTGTTTTGGTAATTGTTTGATGAACTAAAAGATAAAAGAACCATTGTGCTGCCTCTACGTGGCCCTGCTGGCCTTGCGTCAGCCTCTGCCTTTGGGCTACTCGATCACCCTCTGGCTCTCTCTGCTAATGATTCTCCAGTTGAGAAAATCTCTCTCTTCGGAAGCTATCCCTACCTCTCAACTACAAGTGATTTCCTCAATCGAATTTTCCTCCTGAGAACTTCTTACTTAAGAAAATCAATTTCTTGATCTCTCTTGGTGTGTTTTCCAAATGACCCTCAAACCCCTTCTTATATCTTCTTGTTGGACAACCAACGGCCTAGATTTACTCCTAATCAAAGGCTCAAATCATTTTGACTCGATCTCCGTCTTTTTCTAGAATTTACACCCACAATTACATTAATACCTATTAATATTTTAATTTTCCTAAGTGTAGAGTCTAATAAAACCCTTAGATAGTTGCACCAATTTTCCCGTATTGGGCTTTTCCGAGGACATTAGTCCAAAAATAATGATGTCATTTGTGTGCTTGTTTCTGTTTCCTTCAGTTAATGATTTATAATGTGTTGAGCATGCACTTGTATTTATTTTCAGTATTTACATGGTAAATAACTTGTTAATTAATAGAACAAGTAGGTAGGAATAGATCAGTAAAGTGCATGGAGGGTTTCTAACATATCAGATTTAGAAATTCCAACATAAGGCATATCTTTAAGATAATGGCAACCGGGCAATCGTACCCGATGGGACTCCTACACCAAACGGTGTGAGATCTAGTTGGGACTTCATATTGGGGAGATCCCCTGAATGTTGGTGAGTCCAGCACCATCAACATTTTTGGCGCTAGAAGGAGGGCCGCCAGTTGTTTATGGCTGAAAGTCCTCTCACCTCCACTCATCAATCTTTTTGTCAATGCAGTAACTTGCACTCCCTGCGCACAACTCTGAAATTGGTTACTCCTCACCTCCCAGACGTGAACACGAAATTTCGTATCACCACCTCCTCTCTGTCCATCCCATCACCCGTCAGTTTGCCAAAGCAATCGGACTGATCCTAGGAATACAAAATCTTCCATATGCATCGAAGAAGCCAAATACCACTCTCACAGGAGTTGTTGTATCATTGGTGGAAGAAGCAGTTCATGCCATGCTTGAAGGTCTGACAGAAGCTGTTGAGAACGGAGAGGAACCTCCAGTCTTCCGACAGGGAGTACAGGACACCCTCGTGATCTTGGGCTTAGACTCTGGTACAGGAGGCGGAGGCAGAGACGAACCAATAGATTCAGAGCCGGAACCGTCAGATTCTGAAGAAGAGGAGGACGAAGAAGAAGAAGACATGGCTAACCAAAACTTGGAATGGATGACTCAGGGACCATTAGCTCTCCCGGGTGCTTTGCACAAGATGCCAAAGCGTTCAAAGAGGATGTTGACCAAGTATGACCCTGACAAAACAGTGAAGGCAGAAGACCACTTGAACAACTTCTACCTGTTATTTTTTGGCAGCATTGGAAGTGCTCTAGCCTTGAAAATTGGTGGAGAGGCTAAGGCACGAATTCTAAAGAACCCATAAACAGTTTGGTGAAATTCCACCTGGATTGTATTTTATTAAAACAATTAATATTTTTAATGGGGTTCCTAAGTTTAAACTTGAGAAAATTAAAATATTAATGGGTATTAATCAAAATATGGGTGAGAATGATCTAAAAGGAGGAGCATGTCATGTTTTAATCTTAGTCGTTGATTAGAGACTTAATCTCGGACATTGAAGTCTCAACAGGAAAAGTATAAGAACGAGGCTTGGGGTTTATTTAGAAATACACAGAGAGATTGAGGAAATCGATTTTCTGAAGGGAGAAGTTCTCAGGAGGAAAATCGATTGGGGAGATCTTGCAGCAAAGGGACAGTGAGATTCCGAGAGAAGTACTTTCCGGAGAAGGCAAAGAGAGGACAAGAAGACGTCTAGAGGAGGGTTGACACTGGCCTATGCATTGTTGATGCAGAGGTAGCGCAGTTAGTGAGGGGTAGTCGAGTTTCAATTGTCGGAAGCCAAGGTGTGAAACTGGAGGTAGGAAAGTCGATTTCTCAGCCAGCAGAAGATTCAGAGCAGAGAGGCAGTGTAATACCTAGGAGAGGTGACGCAGAAGCTACCCAGGGTGACGCAGTTTGACGCAGAGGCCATCAGAAGGTGACGTAGAGCCTCCCGGAGCTGAGGATCAATCATTGATTCTCCAGTGACAAAGTGAGATTATTTCACCAGTCGTTTGTTTAGTATTTTCTTTGTAAAGGATTGCTAGTTGAAGCATCATAGATTTGTATTCAGAAATTTCTCCTGCATAGTAATAAACCCTCAGAGCTTCTGCACAGTTTTCTCACATTGGGTTTTTCTGTGGACTATTGTATCCAAAAATAACTGTCCTATGTATCTTGTTCTTTGCTCAGTTTTTTGTTTCATGTAGTCAAATATTAAAGAAGTGTAGGTTGCAAAAGTAATTCGCTTCACTATTCAGAAGAATAACTTGATGAATGTAATTAAAATCAAGTAGGTGAAGTAGATTCAGGTTTGCTGCAGTAGGGGTTCCTTGAGGATTAAGAATTTTCACACTACCTATAGTTGCAGACACTCGAGGTACGACATGAAAACATTGCATGTAGATTGTTTCCATGTACCTTGGATGGCCACGTAGCAGTATGGTATCACAACCTTCCTATCAACTCCATCCAGAACTAGGGTATGTTCGAAAGGATGTTTTTGGAAAAATTTGCTAATGACAAGACCTCGGCCAGGTTGCTTAAAGAGTTGGGTAGTTTGAAGATGGACTCGAAAGAAAAGGTAAAGGATTTCAATCAAAGGTTTTTGCACATATTGAACAAGTTTGCAGCAGACATGAAACCTCATGACTCCATCACTGTCAACTACTATATATCTGCATTGCCAACCAATGTTGTGCAGTTCGTCAAGCGAGCTGCGAAACCAAATTTACTAGAGAACTGCGAAGAGGCAATCGCTGTGGAAAATGCCCTAAGCGCGATTGGAGCCATCAAGGAGGATGAACCTGCAAAAGACTCCAGAGATGCGAGTATGAAGCCTGAGGATGGGGCAAGCAAGGGTAAAGACAAGGAAACAAGTGACATTGAAACCCTTACTCATCTTGCCAAGAACTTGACAACATAGGTGTTTGAGCTTAAACAACGAACGATCGACACATATGCAAGCAGTCGACCTTCCAGACAACAGAAGGGAGGCATGTCATCAAGTAGCAATCACTTCTCGGCCAAAACTGCGCAGAGCTCTAACTCAGTCTTCCAGACGGAATTGTGCGCGAATGAAGATTTTTGCTTATTCCATGAAGACATGCATGCGGAAGGGACTTGTTCATAATGGAAACGAGTTGTGGTCTTAGTATGCAACCGTGCGCTAAATGTAGTAAATAATGCGCAGTACCAACTGAGAGACGCAGACGATGAGGAAGATGTGCACCTGATGAGGCACCATGCACTAGGCAGGTGATCAACATGTACCAGTGCTTGCAAGCAGTGCAGAAAATGAACACCGAGAAGCAACCCCAAAAGCAAAATGATTGATACAATCTCAGAAGTCAAGGGGCTCCCCCTACAATTGGGAAATGCGAGAAAAGCTTGAATTATTGAGGAAGGTTAATCCACCAGACGTCCAAAAGCAAAAAGCACAAAACAAGCCCAGGAAAACAACAACGAACAAGAGTACATCCATGAGAAGTAAACTACAGAACACTTCGTGAGACAGCGCAAACATGAGTCCAACCCCAGACATCTCGGTGAGTCTACCCGCCCTTGATTACAACATTGTGGAAGACATGAAGAAAACTCGCATAAACATCTCTTTGATCGAGTTAGCTAAGATTCAAGGTCAGCGGGATATTTTGTTGCGCGCACTGGGGCAAACATCTATAGACAGCACACCTCTACTAGCAAGGGAGCAAGCACATCTCATAGTTCACTCACAACTGTGCTTAACACACTCTGGATGGAAGAAGAAAACTTAGTTTGCCCTCCATTCTTGCTTTCATTTGAAATCTTTAACTGCAATGTTCACAACTGTTTGGTTGATTTTGGCGCATTAGCCAACATCATGCCACTCTCCATTGCCAAGAAGATCAATGCGCAATGGAGCAAGTTATCTGTGTAGATCATCCAACTTGATCGGACATGCGTACCAGCCATTGGTGAACTTCGGGATGTGATCATTCGATTATCTCATGATAGTCGAGTTCACTAGTGCATCAACATTGTTGTTGTGGACCTATTTATCAGAGATTGGTCCAGCAAGTTGAATGGGTACTTTGATACAGATTGGTCATACTCGTGGCTTCCATACCAGGGTGTTATTCGAGAGTAACATGAGAGTCTGAGACACAATATCACTCCCATCAATGGTGAGAATGAACCGTTGGCTTTTGTGGAGCTCATGTTCAGCAACTCTCTTGGAAATAACGCTGGGGTGTTATCTCGCATAGCCAGCTCCAACCCCAACTGATGGGTCTCCTTCCTTGCCCAACTGATGGAAATGAAACTTGTACAGCACATTGTAACACTAGTAGCAATAGCAGTAGTACAAGTGCGTCAAGCAGTCCATGTACAGATGAGTTATGGACCATGTATTTTGACGGATCAAAGACACAGGATGGCTATGGAGCCGAGTGTGTCTTGATAGACCGAAAGCACAGGAAACATTTGATCTCAAGCTGCTTGGGCTTGCACAAGGCCATTAGCCTCAATGTTGCTACACTCAAAGTGGTAGGTGATTGAGAAATCGTGGTACATAACACCATAGACTGTTTATCACCTCATCTCAAAAGTTACCATCAAGAGGTATGACAACTAATCTCTAACTTCCAAGCATTCAATATCATTGTTGTGCCAAGAACGCGTAATGCGGCTGCCAATGCTTTAGCAAACACAGCTTCTAGGATGTCACCACTTAGGGATAGATTTACTATTGAAATTTCGTATAAGCCTTCTATCCCTAATAATATAACTAATCTACACGTTTTTGACAATGATCAACAGATATTGCACTTCATGGCAAACACTGATGTCTTCAAAGATGCAGCTATTGACGAAGACGAGCACAAGCAATCTCTGCAAGCTGGGGCTGATGACAAGAAAGGAAACCTCATCCCCAAGGGTGTGGTATCTCTAGAAAATATCTATGACTTGTAGAACTGCTTTCAGGGGCCAAGGAACAACAAAACCCACAGTTCCATCATGATGGACAAACAAACAAACTTGGGAATAGAACAACATCCGAAATTCATCAATCTCGATAGGCGTTACACATAACAGGAGTGGAAAGCCTTTGTCTGCTTGTTCAAACAGTACCGGGATGCGTTCATGTGGACATATGATGATCTGAAAACATATGACACATGAATAATCCAAAATGTGATTCCAATCAAAGAAAGGGGTCAAGCTATTTCAGCAGAAGCTGAGGAAAGTACATATGTCACTTGAACCCCTCATACAGAAAGAGATGACCAAGTTGTTGGATGCACGGATCATTTACAGATTTTGTCATTCCACATGGGTTTCCAACCTTGTTTCTATACGTAAGAAATCGGGGAGATCCGTTTGTGCGTTGATTTCCAAAACTTGAACCGCGCCTCGGACAAAGACAACTACCTCGTGCCATCAATAGAGCATATTTTACAGACAATATTCGGGGCAGAAATGTTTTCCTTACTTGACGTTTTTTCAGGATATAACCGGGTTTGGGTAGTAGAACCTAATAGACTAAAGACTGCCTTCCGTACCAAGTGGGGTGCGTTCGCATACAGAAGAATGCCATTTGGGCTCGTGAATGCAGGCGCAACCTTTCAGCACGCCATGGACATCGCCTTCCGTGGACTCATCGGACAGAGTGTAGTGGTGTACCTTGATGACGTGACAGTCTTTTCTAGAAAACGATCAGACCACATAGGCCATTTGAAGAAGATATTTGAGCGATGCTAGAAATACAAGATTTCCTTGAACCTCAAAAAGAGCGTATTTGCAGTGTCTGAGGGGAACCTCCTTAGGCACATCATTGTCGGAAGTGGGATCAAGGTTGATCCGGACCGAGTCCGGACCATTACACAGATCCCTCACCCAGCCAACAAGAAAGCAATGCAGTCCTTCTTGGGAAAGATAAACTTCCTCCAGAAGTTCATCTCAGGCTATGCGCAGATAGTGAAACCGATGCAAGACATGATCAAGAAGGATGCAGTCTACAGTTGGGGTAAGAGGGAAAAGAATGAATTCACCTGTATCAAGCAAGCTATTGCAGATGCACCTGCACTTTACAACCAAGATTTCAACAAAGATTTCTTGCTATACACCTTCGCCTCCGATAACTCGCTTGCTGCAGTACTCACTCAGAAGGATGAGTTGAACAACAAGTGTCCCATCTCCTTCATGAGCGCAAGCATGCAGGGGCCCAAGCTCATATACATCGCTGTTGACAAACAAGCATATGCAATATACAAGGCAGTGAAACACCTCAGACCCCACTTGCTGAAGAACCATTGCACAGTGTATGTGCCTCACCTAGCAGTCCGTTCACTACTTGTAAAGCAAGAGATGGGTGAACAACGTGCGAACTAGATAACAGGCTTGCAAGAGTATGATCTTGACATCAAGCTAGTTCACACTTATTAAGTTATGGTATGTTCTATGCTTAGAGCAATTTACTTTTCTTTCTTATTATTATTCATAGATTAGCAATCACATGTGCATAAGTAAAGTGCAGATAGAACATTAAACAATCAACAGAAAACAAGCCAAAACAAGAGACACAAGATGTGG
>APFE030435987.1:322302-372055 GCA_000404065.3 Pinus taeda | reverse complement strand
AGGCAAACATACGAAGTTCTAGTCCTCGTGGATTGGTTTGTATACTGTCTATGAGAAGCTTGGCCCACACACACACCATCTACAATCACTTGACGAGAGGATTGACAACCTTCTTATCAACGCCCAAGATCTTAAACACTATTTTCAGTAAGTCGGGGCCGCGCCCCACGCTATGTACATAGTTTGTTTACTACTTGTTGTCTTTTCGCTTTTCTTACTATTTTTGTTTCGTTTTGTTTTGTTTTCTTAGAATCATGCTATTTTTGGTTTTGTAAATAAGTGTTGCCCTCTACTGAGTTCCGGCTTTTGAATGAGTATGTGGCTGAGATCCAAAGAGTCTTGTGACACTGCAACACTTGGCCAGTCTTGCATTCGTCTTCTCTGTGCTTGGCTATAACCTTCGGCCGATGAAGTCTTGACGGAAAATACGAGCCGTCTGCAAGGGAAACTTGGGTCCAACCGTGAACCTATGTCCACACTGGGAAATCCCATGCCTATACTCAGCCTTTTTCTCTATGTGTTCAAGCTCATCCAACTAGTAGAAACAAAGACAGGGAAAATTTAAATGAGCAAACCTATGTCAGAGGTCTTACATGCTTCTCTGAATGAACAACCTCATATGCTCTCAATAAGTTGGGATCCCTCTTCTGCCCCAAAAATAAATAACTGCCTATGCACAATTCTCTTACAAAATACAAAGGTGAAAGAAGAGAAAGGCTTCCCACGTAGAGAAGTGAAGCCTGCAACTCCACCGGGGTACTGACTAGGCTCGCTGGCAGTGGAGCAATGCGTGTGTTCCTACGTGACTCTGTCGGGGTACTTTCCAGGCCTGCTGGCAACGAAGCAACACCAGAGATGAAAACTTTGTTGAAGTTTCTAAGTCTACCAGTTAGAAACCCTTCATGCACTTTATTGATTTATTCCTACCTACTTGTTCTGTTACTTAACAAGTTATTTACAATGTAAATACTGAAAATAAACACTAGTGAATGCTCAACATATTACATATCATCAACTAAAGGAAACAGAAACAAGCACACAAAATGACACCGTTATTTTTGGACCAATGTCCCCGGAAAAACCCAATGCGGGAAAACTAGTGCAGCTATCTGAGGGTTTTCTTATTAAGCAATTTCAGAGTACAATCTAGGTGCCAAATCTGACGTACCCAACAGAGAATGCCCTGGGCAGTAGTACCGCTCAGTCTGAGAGAAATGTCCCGGCTAAAACCCCAGATAAACCCTCTGACAACTCCTTAGCTCCACTCTGCCCCAGAAACCCCAGCGTCTGCCTTTCTGGACTGCGTTAGCCTCTCTCTACCCAGTGTTGGCCCTGCGTCACCCTGAATGGGCCTGCGTCAGCCTTAGGATGCACTGCGTCAACAACAATGGCCTCTCTGAAGCACTGCACAGTGCCTGGCTACCTCTGCGTGGCCCTGCATGAGCCCTGGCTGGTTCTGCGTCACTCTCTCTGGCTCCTGCGCTAATCTCCCGGCACAATCTCTGCCTCTCTATCTCTCTGTACTCACCGCCCCTCAGTTGCAACTCCGATCACTAATTCTATCTCTCTTAGCAAACCCCGCTCTAGAGAATAGAATGTCTGATCATCTGGTGTACTCTTCAAGTGACCCTCAAGCCTCCTCTTCTACTTTTCTCGTTGACATATCAATGACCGAGATTAAGTCCCTAGTCAATGGCTAAGATTAGATTTGGCTTGATCCATGTCTTTTGGACCATTCTAACACAGCGTTATATTAGTCCACATTAATATTTTAATTTCCCTAAGTTTAGACTTAGGGACTCTATTAAAAATATTAATTATTTTAATATTTTTCAAACTGTTTAGAATCTGCCCAAACCCTTCCTGGGTATTGGAGATCTCATGTGCCCCAACCTCTCTACCAAATCAACACTCCCTCTTAGCAAGCATTGTGCTCTACCAATACTCCTCACTGAGTATCACCTTGATCGTCCGGCATTGGTCCCTGTGCTAATGCTAGGCCTACTGCCCATCATCCTCTGCACTACTGCTCATGGCTCTGCCACTGCCACTGTTGCATCTGTGACAACTCCCTCTACATCCATGTTGTTGCTCATGGCTCTGCCACTGCCACTGCTGCATCTGCACTGCATCTCCTCTCATCATGCTGCATTGTGCTGCCCACTGCTTCACTGCAACTCAAGTACTGAGGAGTAAGTAACTGATCTCCCATCTCTGAGCTCTCTGTTGGGCTAGAGACACTTGCTGATGCTAAAGCTCCCTTTGCCACTGACAAATGCTCCCTCTCTGACCTCTGCGTTGCTGCAACAACTCCCTGCATCTCGCACTGCTGCAGACCTCTCTGTGCCATCCTTCACTGGTGCAACACTCTTGTGCCTTTCTCACTGCTACAACCTGCTAGTCTCGCTTTGTCCTGGGAATCCTGCATTGTAGCTCTCTTGGTTGCTCCATCTGCATTTGTCTCTACTGACATCCGCCAAAACTGCTACTCCTCTTCGGGGCTCCCATAGCAAGGTATAATCTAAGAGGTTGGGTACCTCGAAGATCATGCCCCTCATCACTTGTAGTTCGTCTGAGTACAGCTTGATGTCTCCCCACTTCCGCTCAAGTGGTGCATGTGCACTCATGGCACAGTCATCGTCTGTCTCCACTTCCTTCTCTACCCTTGCTGGTGCTGCCTTACTCTTGGAAGACTCTCCCTTACACTACTTCCTTGGACACTGGGTCACATAATGACCCAGCTCCCCACAGTGGAAGCACTTGATCTTGGAAAGATCCTTCTTCTTCTGTTTTTCTTGCTTTCCCTCAGATGCTAGGGCAACATCTTCCTCCTCCTTTTTGACTCTAATCCCCTTACTGCTGTTTCTTGCCTTTGTTTTCCGTCTGATCTCTTCTTGGCGAAGAGCCACCCACATCTCCTCCCAAGATGGAAGGGTCCCTCTACCCAACATACTCTAGACAAATACCTCCCAGTCTTCTGAGATTGCATTCAGGGTTGTCCTCACCATTAATTCCTGATCCGGCGTGGCCCCTATGGAAGTCAACGCATCTTGGATCTCATTTAGTCCATCGAGGAAGGTGTCGATCGATTCTCCCTTCTTCATCTGGTATGACCTCATCTGATTTTCTAGTAGCATTCTTCTCTGCACAAAAATATGTTGGTACAATTTCTTTAGGGCCTCCCATATCTCATATGTCGTTTCCTTCTCGGCAATGTGTGGTACTACATGGTCCTTGACCCCGTCAAGGATAATGCTCTTGGTTCTTGCCATTGCCTCCTCGTACTTGTCATTATCAGCTGGGTCAACTAGCATTACTATCGTCCTCAAGGCAAAGTCTTGACACGATTTCTGTCAAGTACAAATAAGATTCTAGCCTTCCAGGCTACAAAGTTTGAGGCTTTGTCCAGTCTGTCCTAGTCTCTTACTCCGTGTAGTACCATGTTGCTCTTCTACTTCCCTCCTGGAAGTTATCGATGTGACTCTCTTTGAGTCTCAATTTCCCTCCTGGAAATCCTTCTGTTGATGTCGAGATGTCCCCTAGTCTGATTGCCTGTGCAATTGCACCACTGATCCAAATTTCTCGAATAGAAACCGTCGGTAGCAATTCCCTCCTTGCCCTATTAGGTACTGTTCTGACTACGGTACCCCACCAGCTCCACTCTGCAAGTTTCCCACAACCTCCTAAACCCTAGCAACCTAAAAGTGAGAGCTCCTAAGCTCTACGCAATCCTGACACCAGCACCTCGGCCTCCTCAGCGAACTGCGTCATCCCTCCTAGCTTCTACACGAGTCTCCCTTTGCCTCCCTTAGCCTATGCGCTACCTTTTCTTGGCTCACCCCTGCATCACCCTTCCCTTGTTGCTGCTCTTCTAGAAACAACTTATATCACTCGGGACAACTGTTTTCTGTTGCTATTTCTCCGCTTGGCTGATGTCCTCAGTTCTCCTATGATCTGCAACCACCCTTTGATACCATGTTGAAGTTTCCAAGTCTACCAGTTAAAAACCCTCCATGTACTTTATTGATTTATTCCTACCTACTTGTTCCATTACTTAACAAGTTATTTACAGTGTAAACACTGAAAATAAACACTAGTGCATGCTCAACATATTATAGATCATCAACTGAAGGAAACATAAACAAGCACACAAAATGACCCCGTTATTTTTTGGCAAATGTCCCCAGAAAAACCCAATACATGAAAACCTGTGCAACTATTTGAAGGTTTTCTTATTAAGCAATTTTAGAGTACAATCTGGGTGTCAAATCCGGCTTACCCAACAGAGAATGCCTTTGGCAGTAGTACCGCTCAGTCTGAGACAAATATCCTGGTTGAAACCCCGGATAAACCCTCTGGCAACTCCTCAGCTCCAATCTGCCCCAGAAACCCCAATGTTTGCCTTTTTGGACTGCCTCAGCCTCTCTCTGCCCAGCGCTGGCCCTACATCACCCTGAATGGGCCTGCGTCAGCTTGAGGAGGCCCTGTGTCAACAAAGCTGGCCTCTCTAAAGCATTGTGCAGCTCATGGTTGCCTCTGCATGGCCCTGCGTGAGCCCTGGCTAGTTCTGCTTCACTCTCTCTGGCTCCTGTGTTGATCTCCCGGCACTATCTTTGTCTCTGTGTCTCTTTGTACTCACTGCCCCTCAGCTGCAACTTCGATCATTGATTCTATCTCTCTTAGCAAACCTTGCTCTAGAGAATATAATGACTGATCATCTAGTGTACTCTCCAAGTGACCCTCAAGCCTCCTCTTATACTTTTCTCATTGACATATCAACGGATGAGATTAAGTCCCTAATCAACAGCTAAGATTAGATCTGGCTTGATCCATGTCTTTTGGACCATTCTAACACAGTTTTATATTAATCCACATTAATATTTTAATTTCCCTAAGTTTAGACTTAGGGACTCTATTAAAAATATTAATTATTTTAATATTTCTCAAACTATTTAGAATCTGCCCAAACCCTTTCTGGGTATTGGAGATCTCATGTGCCCCAACCTCTCCACCAAATTTCGCGGTTAGAGCACATCTGATGCTACCCCAAATCAACAAACTTATACTCTGAAATTTTTTAACTCGCAAGTCAAACTACCCTTCCCGATTTGAAACACTGTGATCAAGTTGAAACTTCTTGTTGTGTTTGACTGAGTTAGCAAAAGGTGAACCATGTATGTCCATGGGGTAAATGGGGAAGCCAAAATAACCCGCACAACGATTCAATAATCCTTGATAGACCAAGGCCCTATGCTGTCAATGGACCGAAATAGAATAATGAGTATTCAACCAGTGTGTCACCAAGTGTTGTAGCGATTGCAACGCCCTCCAAAATTTTGACCTGCATCCAATTTCGGAGTATTCCGTAGGTTTTTCCTTGATGTTTGCAAACACTCGGGCTCATCCCATGAACTCGTATCCAGTCTTTACACCCTCCTTGCTTGATCGTTCACCGGACATCTTTTAGTATGTTGATCACCATGTCATGCTTGCAGTCATGTTCTGGCTATGTTCACAGTCTATCTTTGTGTGTACAAGTTGTATTCTCTATGAAAGCATTTGTCACTCTCACACACGAAGTTGTAAGCAATGTCGCGTAAGTGTCGTCGCAGTCATTCAACGATCTATCTCAAGTGTCACACTTGTCGCTTGCACCCGTTGGTCAATTGCATTGAGCATGTTGTCTTGTTGGTTCAAAGTGTCTTGTCATCGAGTCTTTTTGAGTGTGTGTTCGCAAGGTCATGCATGCACAAGTCCACTTGCTCACAGACTTAGTCATTTTGCTGAAACTTTGTCGACCGAACCACCCTCTAGCAGCCTGTGTTGAAATTTCTAATTATTACCCGTTAGAAATTGTATCTGTATTCTCTAGTTTATTTTGCCTACTTGTTAATTACGAACAAGTTATTTAACCATATAAATACTGAAATAAACACAATACAGTCTCAACCATCTATAGATCAACAATTGAAAGAAATAGCAAACACACAAGTACACCATTATTTTTGGACATCTCATCCCTGGAAAAACCAACTTGGGAAAACTGGTGCAGCAATTTTGAGGGTTATTTTTATTATGCAGTCTATCTGAGTACAACTAGATGCCAAACCGGCTCACCCGACAGAGAAAATAATCTGGCAGTAATACCTCTCTATTTGGAAGCAGATATTCAGAAAATCTGCCCCACGAAACCCTCTCCAGCATAACTGAAGCACTGCGTCAGCCCTCTTGGCCTCTGCGTCAGCCTCAAAACTCCCTGCATCAACTCTCTAAGGCTCTGCGTAGCCTCCCTGGCTCTCTGCGTCACTCCTGCAGCCTCCGCGTGGATGACTCAGACCCTCCTGGCCTTTGCGCTGTCTCTGTTAGCCTCTACGTGGCTCCCTCTGGCTTCTGCATTTGCCTCTCTGCCTCTATGTTGGTCTTTCGGCACTATCTTTGTCTCTCTGTCTTGTACTCACTACCCCTTGCTGCAAACTGATCACTAATAAGATTTCTCTTAGCAAACCTTGCTCTAGAAAATCAAATGACTAATCACTATGGTGTATTCTCCAGTTGACCCTCAAGCCTCCTCTTATAATTTTCTTGTTGGTGCTTCAACGACCGAGATTACATCTCTAATCAACGGCTAAGATTAGATTTGGCTTGATCCATGTCTTTTGGAACCTTCTAACCTAGTTTTATATTAATACCCATTAATACTTTTTTTTTTTTTAGAGTTTAGAGTCTTAGACTTAGGAACTCCATTAAAAATATTAATTATTTTAATATCTCCTAAACCAGGTAGAATCTGCCCAAACCATTTATGGGTCTTGGAGAACTCATGTGATTTAGCCTCCACCAATTTTCATGATTAAAGCACATCTGATGCTACCCCAAATGAACAAGTTGCACTGCACAATCCTAGAATCAACCCAATTGACTGTCACCCAGAACAACGCAAAGTTGTTCAGCAAGCCATCTCAATCTGCAATGCCTGCAAGCAATTCTATCAAGCTTCTCGTTGGTCAATCAGAGAGTTTGACCAGGGAGTGACCCCGGGCTTCATGCCTCCAAAAAATTGTGCAGAAGTTGCCAGCATGCTGCCTCCACTAATTGAAGAAATTGCGTAGACATGAAGGACAAGCACCCGGTGCCTGTCACTGCACTGTCCTCGAAATTTGCATAATTTTGTCAGTCAGTCATAATTCTGTCAGTCAGTCACCCTTTCAGTCAACCTACTGCTCTTGAAAACTATGCAGTTTTCTTGGGTTGTCCTCCAGCTGCCCAACTGTTGATCAGTGGTTGTCATTGATGTCAACGCAAGCAATACCAAGTGCTACCCCAATCTTGCAAGGGCATTTTGACTTGACAAATTACTCTATTTTGAGTCAAGTATCTTCTAGATGAACTCTACTCGTTGAGATGTTTCCGTTGATATATGGCATGCCAAGTAATTCTTCACGATTTGAGAGATATTCATGTTTGAAGTTAGTAACCCCAGTTAGTGGGCTAAAACCCTATGGGGTTGTGGCATGGCACTCATAATTAGTTGTGGTCATTGAATAATCAGTAATTAATAAATCTTTTCTGCCCCTAAAATCCCTCCAACGTTCACTTGTTGAGGACCCTCTCAACTCAAGACATTCATATAAATAATGACGCTCATATCCTCCTCTAGTAGGGATTTTGTGGCTTCAAAGAGGTCATCGTGGAATTTTCGCTATAAAATTTTTCTGTGAAGCTTCAAAAGCTGAAAGTAATACCCATTTGAGCCGAAATCTTGATAAACCTCGTGACTGAATTTTAGATCTTGGTTCGCTATATTTTCGGAGATATGATCTAAGGAAGTTAGGGTTTTTGCAAGCTCCTGAATTCCATGTCAAACGGGTGACATTGGGAAAATCGTCATAACTTTCTCTCTGAGCATTGGTTTCAAATTTCGTAAAGTCACAGAAAACGGACTGTAGTTTTGATCCAGGTGGATATTGGTGGCCACCCGCCAAGTCCACTTGGACCCCCACCCATCGTTTCTTCCAACTTTTCAGTTTCCTTAATTGTAGCACAGTTTACTATTTTTCGCTGTTTTTTGGGGTCCTAAATTTCTAGAGCTGTTTTGAGGCCCTAAACGACATTTTTTGGGAAAACTAGGAGCAACATGGGTCCATGGATTGATGTACCAACTTACCCAAACGGGGCCCACAGCTTGGCGTTTCATCTTCTAGGGTTAGGTTTTTGGATGTTTAGTGTTTTCCATTGTTTCTCAACAATAAATAGGCCTTCAAGCCTCATTGTACTGGAGTTCGTAGACACGTAACCGCCACATCTCTTCTCAAAGATAAACTACCATTGCCCTAGCTAGTTTACTTCCATTTCTGTTTGTAAGCATATTTCAGTATTTTACATTAATGAAATGAAATATTATTTCCGCTGCATCTTTGTGTTTATGGTTATCTCTATAATTTGTTGCGTTCCTGTTTAAATCTGGATCAGTGGTATCAGAGCGGTTTGCTTTTTCTGTTTTTCTTTGCATGTCCCCAACGAGGTCGGGATATAAGGAGTTAGGGCTTGAACTGGTCGAACCTTTGTAAGACCATCCTCGCAAATCCCGACGGCCTCCCATGGCAGATGAAAAGAAAGACGAGGGGGCAGGAGATCCTATCAAAATCTTGCTCGAAGAAGCCCTCGAGCAATAAAGGAACGCGATAATGAACAACTTTGCCCAGATCCTTTAGCGGCTACCTAGGGGTGACGCATCGGCTTCCAACAGCTACTCTGGAAACGCCACACTGTTTAAAGTACAAGTTAATTTTGAAATCCCCATATTAGAGGGTCAGATAGACGCACATGTCGTCGATAAATGGTTAAATCTGCTAGAGGGTTATTTTTCTATTCATGATTTTTCTAGTCAGGAAAAGATTATGTTTGCTCTTCTCAAAACAACCCCCCACATCAAGGACTGGTGGGAAACCTACTGCGAACAAAAGGATGAAAGTACAGGCTCATTATTTTCAGCCGCACCAAGTTGGAATTCATTCCGCAATGCCATCAAGGAGCAGTACTACCCTGTCGGAAGCTATGAGGATCAATGCATAAAATGGACCACGCTGCGGCAGGGAAGGGACCAAGACGTGCTAGAGTTTACCAATATTTTTCATACCCTTCACACAAAGTTGGGTATCAAGGATTCAGAGTAGCGTTTGGTACTCAAATACTGCGGCTGTCTGCACAAGTACATCCAGGAAGAAATAGAATTCTTGAACATCTCCTTGCTCGGCATGGCATACTGATATGTCGTCAAGGTCGAGCAAAAGTTTAAACAGAAGAAGCGAGACTTTGGATCTGCAAATCTGAAGCAAGGGAAAGGTGCCCCCAAATCGCAGAACAAAGGACAAAGCCAAGGCGGGGTAACCCAAGACAACTTGCCAAAGCTGCAAGCAAAGAACAGCGTCGTGAAGTCGAAAAAGGACACGGGAAAGTGATGTGAGTTCCATAAGAGCTCCACTCACAACACAAGTGAGTGTCGGGCCAAGTAGTCACTGGTGGTTGAGCTAAAGCTTTCAGAATTAGATGCATGTTCCGACTCTGAGTCAGAAATTGACAAGGGGAATGACAAAGGGAAGCAGATTATCGATGCAGAGCCCAACGCCACCATTGCCACCATGAAGATTTAGAAGGAGGAACCCGAAGATCCAAAGGAGGCGGAGCGTCTCTTCCACCCCCAGATATGGGTAAAGGGCTCCCCGCTACAGTTCATTGTCGACAGCGGGAACCAAAAGAACCTCATTTCGGCAGAGGTTGTGAAGCGGCTAGGCTTACTGACCACAGCACATCCACAACTATACACCATTAGGTGGCTTCACCAAGGACGAGATCTTTGCGTGAGCCAGCAGTGTCATCTTCCATACAACATCAAGCCCTTCATGGATGAGGTATTGTGTGGCATTGCTCCCCTTGAAGTTTGTGATGTATTATTAAGACAACCATTCTTGTGGAAGTGACATGTTGTGTATGAATCAAGGCCCCGTGTTGTTATTGTTACTTTGGGAAATAAGTTGTATAGGATACCGGAGGTAGCATAGCCTACCGCCATCTCTTTGGTTACTTCAAAACAATGCAGTAAGCTCATTCGCAAAACCGGAAAATTTGTTTTCCTGATGATACGCCCTCAAGGAAAGAAGAAGACGGTGGCCACGGCCTTCAAACAAGGCCCCTCCGCACGACAACTACAGATGGACAAGGTCGTGAAGGAGTACGAGGACATCTTCACCTCCCCCGCAGGGATTCCTCTGCACTGTCAGGTCAAGCACTCCATCGATCTGACCTCAGGTGCACTGCTACCCAATGGGCCAATCTATTGGCTTTCCATTCTGGAAAACGAAGAAATCAAGAGGCAGATTCAGGAGCTGCTGCAGAAATGTCACATCCGTCCGAGTTCATCGCCCTGTGGGAGCCTGATCGTGTTGGTACAAAAGAAGGATGTCAGCAAGATCGATTTGAGGTCAGGATATCACCAGGTACCAATCGAACCATCCAATGTGTGGAAGACTTCCTTCAAAGCCAAGGAGGGCCTTTTCGAATTGTTGGTTATGCCTTTCGGATTGATGAATGCTCCTGCAATCTTCGTGAGACTAATGGATGATATCTTGAGGCCATTCACAAACTCATTTGTAGTAGTATAATTGGATGACATCTTGATTTTCAGCCAGAGTTGGGAAGAGCACCTACACCACATCCGACAGGTTCTCCAAACACTGCGGCAACACAAGTTATGTGCCAATTTGGAGAAATGCACTTTTGGCATGACCCAGGTTCAGTATCTAGGATACATTATTGATGAACAGGGGGTTCATGTGGATCCAACCAAAATCCAAGTCATTCGGGATTGGCCATCTCCAACCACTCTGACAGAGCTTCGCAGCTTTCTAGGTCTTGCCAGCTTCTACCGCAGGTTCGTGTTGAGATTTTCTCATATCACTTGGCCCCTGAGTCAAGTCACCAAGGGAGGAGCAAAAGAAAAATTCTTTTGGTCTGAATCTCAACAGAAAGCATTCACAGAATTGAAAGATTGCCTCTGCTCGGCACCAATGCTCGCATTACCAGACTTGCAACAACCATTTGAGATCGAGACAGATGCCTCTGACTATGCTATTTGGGCAGTCCTTACTCAACATGGGCATCCAGTGGCATATCACAGTGAGACACTTTCAGACCCAGTCCTGAAGTATCCCACTTATGACAAAGAGATGTATTCCATTGTGCAGGCCTGCCGACAATGGAAGCATTACATTTTGGGGAAGGAAACAGTCATCCACACAGACCACCGACCCCTGCAGTTCATACAGACCCAAGGGAAATTGCAGAATGATCGCCATCAAAAGTGGTCCACATACCTGCAACAATTCCATTTGAATATCAAGTATTAGAAGGGCAGCACCAATAATGTTGCAGATTGTCTCAGTCAACCACCAATCATGGCATTAACCACCGTGCTCAACTCTTCTGGGTACGAGACTTTTGATTGGCCACTTCTCTACAAAATCGACCAAGAATTCAGCGACACATACCAAACACTCTTGGAGGGCCAGCATGTTCTAGATTTTCACCTCCAGGATGCCCTGTTATGCCACCTAGGTCACCTTTGTGTTCCTTCAAGCGAGCATGCCAAGATGATTTGGGAAGCACACTACAGTTGGGCTGTTGGGCATTCAGGGTCAGGAAAACGGTGGTAGTACTGCAAAAGTATTTCTATTGGTCGAATCTTCAATAGGATGTCGGGAAGTACATCAGATCATGCACTGCCTGCACCATTGTCAAACCGAACATCAAGAAGCAAGGCCTCTATGTCCCGCTGCCTACCCCGTGTCGACCTTGGGAATCCATCTCCATGGACTACATGTCAGGCCTTCCTTCCACTAAGCATGGAAACGACTGTGTTTTTGTGGTCATTGACAGGTTCTCAAAGATGGCCATTACAGCGGCTTGCAAAAAAAATATCACAGCAGAAGCCACTGCTAAACTCTTATTTGAATTAGTGTGGGTACACTTTGGGATCCCACAGTCTATCATCTTAGATCGGGACAGCAGGTTCCTCAGTACATTTTGGTCCAGTCTTTGGTCGATGCTGGACACCAAACTCACTAAGTCCACAACCTTCCATCCTCAAACTGATGGCCAGACAGAGGTTGTCAACAGGATGATTGTACACATTCTGTGCATGTACAAAGAGCATCCACGCACATGGGATGAGAGCCTCCCCTATGTTCAGCACAACTACAACCGGGCTCTCCACAACTCCACTGGCCACATCCCTTTTTAGGTGGGCTTGGGATTCCAGCCACTATGTCACATTGATGTGGCCATGCCATGTGTAGCTACTCACGCAGATTCGACTCATGTTCAATCCGAAACAGATAAGGCAAACAGCTTCATTGGGCACATCCAACATATTCGCTAGCAAGTCCATGACATTCTGGAGAAATCAAACGCCAAGTACGAGTAGCGACATGATCAACATCGGGTGCCACAGAAGTTTCAGCTGGGCGACAAAGTCTGGTTGCATTTGCAAAAGGAACGCCTTACTGGAGCCTATCGGAAATTCAGACCACTCCAATATGGTCCTTACACCATTACTAAGGTTGTGGGAGACAATGCATTTGAGCTCAACATTCCCCCATTCCTTGCCTTGCACCTAGTGTTCAATGTGGACCGCCTTCGGCCATAGTTTCCACCATTACTAGACACATCCGACATTGCAGAACAACTCACACCCACAGAGTTAAATCTAGATTGCATGGAACAAGCTACAACTGATCGGATCATGGACACACAGATGAATCACACTCGCCAGTAGAATATCCAACTATATCGAGTTGTCAAAGCAGGCCAACTCCTTCACCAGGTCAAGTGGCTCACCAAGGACCAAGTTCAACAGAAGTTTCTTCATCTCATGGAGGAACTCAATGTAATGGGGACCATTGCTTCCTAAGGGAGGAGGAATGATCCAGGTGGATATTGGTGGCCACCTACCAAGTCCACTTGGACCCCCACCCATTGTTTCCTTCAGCTTTTCATTTTCCTTAATTGTAGCACAGTTTACTATTTTTAGTAGTTTTTTCGGGTCCTGAACTTCCGGAGCCGTTTTGAGGCCCTAAACGACGTTTTTTGAGAAAACTGGAAGCAACATGGATCCATGGACCAATGTTGCTCTTCCCAAAGTTGTAGTTCTCAGATAGATCTTTCTAACAAGATATTGTGCGCGTCAAATGGAGATCATATGCGAAAGTTACGACCCAAGGAAGTTGATGTCCAATTTACCCAAACAGGGCCCACAGTTTGGCATTTCGTCTTCTAGGGTTAGGCTTTTGGATGTTTAGGGTTTTCCATTGTTTCTCAACAATAAATAGGTCTTTGAGCATCATTGTAATGGATTGCAAAGGCATGTAGCTGCCACATCTCTTCTCAGAGATAAGCTACCATCGCCCTAGCTGGTGTATTTCCATTTCTGTTTGTAAGCATATTTCAGTATTTTACATTAATGAAATGAAGTACTATTTCTGCCGCATCTTTGTGTTTATGGTTATCTTTGTAATTTTTTACGTTCCTATTTAAATCTGGATCAAGTTTGTTGAGTAGCGTTTTCAGGACCGAAGATCGCAACAATGACAAGTGGCACTTCCTACAAGTTCGCTCTACTGAACCAGTCTATAATCAGGTCATCATGGGAGATTGGGCATAACTCTTTCTTGAAAAAAATAATCTTGATCAGACCTGTGGGGTTGGCAATAGGACTCAGAGGGCTACTACAGGACGAAATTTCAGACCTTGGAGATTTGAAATTACATAGATACAATAGATTCAATATCGAGCTCCTAGAAGGCAAAAAAAGGCATGCATTCAAGGATCACTGCAGTAAGGACCACACATCAATAGTCAAGGGTAAGTCTCCTATAGCAAGGTATGTATGATTAGTGTTTACATTTGAATTTTGAGTATCATCTCTGACATATGTAAGTATATATAGTGTCATAGTTATATCTCTATGTCTCTATATGTCACAATTAGTTTTTCGGATGTCCTATTCTTGATACTACACATTTTATGCTACATATTCTTGATGCTATACCAAGTTTGCTAAATCTATATGATGTTGTAAGTTCATGTTACTTGTCTTGTCATAGTTGATAGAATGGTCTCTGTTGTTGTACTTATAACTTGGTCCATCACAAATCTAGGGTTTCCCATCAGTTTTTATTGTATATATCTTTAGCTCTGTTTTGGATATAGTCTTGCATAGAGTCCAGGCCTATATCAAGAGTGGGGGTCTTTGTCTACTGCTGCAACAAGTCAACAACAAAAGTGACAAGCACACTTTAGGTACACATTGTAATTTTAATTTGTATTTATTCATTATTATGCACTTATATGTCTTTTGCAGGCAGAGGTAAGTTGAAGTGTATTTTGTTTTGTTTTGGGATTGGTTTTGTGGGGCAAATTTTGCATGCAGGTAGAAGAAGATTCAAGTACAACTTCAAGCAAGAATTCAAGAGTAGAAGTATCAAATCAAAGGAAGCATTGTAGCGGGACATCCTTTGAAGACATGACAACCATCCGTATATTGTGAAGAAGTGTCAAGGCCAAGAGTCATCATGTAAAGTTGTAAAAGAGTCATTTGTAAAAGCGTCATCATTGGAAAAGTCATTATTGTAAAAGAGTTAATCTGCCTAGAGTCGAAAAGGCATTATTGGGAGGTATAGGAGTCTCTGTTGGGATGATTTCATGGTTGGGTTGCAGGTCATAGTGTGATTGGGTGTTTGGTCAAAATCATTGTAAATAATATTGTATCGTGGATCCTTGTCCCTGGTACGGGAATCCACACTCTTGTCTCATTTCAGTCATTATGGGGTGGTAGGGAGGTGCTAGGCTAGTGCATAAAGTCGCCTACAGGTTGGAGCTTGTGAACACTTCAGGGCGGTAGGTTGGTCTAGGATGTTAGGGCATCCATTTAGTTGATTACTGAAAAAACCAGGGCATTGGGGCATCCTTTCAGTGGGAGCTGGAGAAGAATGCTTTTCTAGAATTCTAGGAAGCTGTTGCTTTCATTTCAGTTGGGGCTGAAGATTAAAAAATTTATTAGAAAAGTGTTCGGTGGTTTTTGACCCGGAGGGGGGTTTTCCACCTAAAATTCTTGTGTCTACTGTGTTTTTTTATTTACTATTATTACTGCATAAACATTAATAATAATTGAAAATTAACTAATGCTCTAAAAAAATTTAAAGTGCTAATTGCTAAGGAATACCGATTCACCCTCCCTCTCAGTATTTCCAACAATTGGTGTCAGAGCTTGGTTCCTTCAGTAACAGCTTAACCGCTGGAAGTCAATTTTCAGAGCATAGAAATGGGAAAGTCAAAGAAGCAGGTTACAGGTATTTCAAAGGAAGGTACATGTACAACAAAATCTGAAGAAAGTGAGTATTGTGTAGCAACCCCTTATTTTGATGCAGATAATTACTGGATATGGGAATCTAGGATGGAAGTACATTTGCAAGCACATGGAGTATGGGAATCAATTGTTTTTGGAGACACATCTACCGACGAAGCTAAAAGGTACAATTAAAAGGCCATGAATGTAATTTTGAATGTTTTTCCAAATTCTATGAAAACAAAAGTTGGTCAATGTTTAACAGCTAAAGCTCTTTGGGAAAAGCTTCATAATCTATATTCAACGAAGCAATCAGGTCAAGATGTAATTGAAAATTCGGAACTTTCTAATTATGATGAAGAAATGTGAGAAATGAGTAGAACATAGTTTCAAAATCAAGTGATCAAGGTGATAAAGGAACTCAAAAGTCAAAAGGAAATGACAAAACTTTTGGAAGCAAAATTGAAGACGGCAAAAGAACTTATCAAAGAAAATGAAGAGTTTGAGAAGATGATTAGTAGTCTTAGAACTCAATTGGAAGAAATCAAGAATACAGCGACACGAGACCTCAAGAGAGAAGTCCAACAGAAGTAATAAGAACTCGACACAACGTTTGCAGAGATTCGCAGGATCACACAACAGATGTAGGAAGGATAAATTGAAAGGAAGGAATTTGATCAAAGATACATATTCGTTGTTGACAAAAAGCAAAAGGAATTAGAAACATCTTCAATAGAAATAAGCAGGCTCAGGATTGAAAATGAGAAGTAGAAGGAATAGATACAGGTTCTCAATAGAGAAGTAGAGAAGACCACTCTTCTCGTGCTACAGGTTGAGGAGGCAGAAAAAAGGAGGAGGATCTTGAAAAGATGGTTTCAAGAAGATCTTGTTCAAAATCAAGAAGAACTTGATGCAACCCGTGATGAGATCAACAAACTCAAGGGATCGGAAAAAGAACACTTACAAGATAAGACAGATGAAGAAGCAAAAATGAAGGCAATTAAAGATGGTAAAGCTCTAGTTGATGAAGGTACAAGCTCCACATCTTCGCAGGATGATTCTAAGAAGGAAGTTGATCAAAGTGAAAAACCAAAGAAGAATGTTGCAACTTCAAAGAACAAGACCAAAGCAATCAAGAACAAAGGACCACAACAAACTACAACACAGCCTCCAAAGAAGAATGAAAAATCTTCTAGGTACAACTATCAAGGACCATCGCATCCGAATGAACCATTCAAGTACGCACATTTATTTAATGGTTATTTTTTTTATGTGCTAACTATGGACATATGGCTAGGGATTGTGAAGTTTTTGACAGGTACAATCATTATCTGCAAAACCCTAGAAGCAAGTTTGGAGGATCACGAGACAGGTTCCACGATGATTTTGTTAGAAGAGAATACATGCTAGATGGGCCAAACATTGAATGTTTCAAATGCCATAACTATGGCCATAGCACTCACGGTTGCAGATATCAGATGGAATCACCTATGGACAACATTGAATGCTTCAAGTGTCATAACTGCGGGCACATGTCTCGAGATTGCAGGAATAAGATCTGGAAAAGGAAGTAGGTACAAGAGGACAAAGCAGATCGCAAAGTTTCAGCAATTATGCTTTCAGGATTTGTAAAAGAAAAAGGCCATGAGGAATTAGCAGTTGCTTTAGATAATGACTCAAGTCAAGATGGCCCGTTAGGTGACTCCCTATTTTGAACAATCTGGCTTGTTGACTCCTTAATGTTTGTAGAGGAGGAGTCTATGCAACAGTATATGGCACAAGTCTATGATTGACAGGAAGGTAGTTTGAACAAGATGGCAGTTTCATTACAGGTTCAGGGGGAGAAAAACAGTTGAAGGATTATAGGTTACTAGGAACAAGCCAAGATTAGTCTACAAAGGATATGCACAAGTTGAAGGGATTGATTTTGAAGAAACATTTTGCTCTGGTTGCCAGAATGGAAGCTATCAGGATGTTCCTCTCTTATGCTTGCTCGAGAAAAATCAAGGTCTACTAAATGGATGTTAAGTTAGCTTTTCTAAATGGTGAATTGGAGGAAGAAGTTTACATTGAACAACCTGAAGGTTTTCTTCTCTTTGACAAAAAAGACTACGTCTGCAGATTAAAGAAGGCTCTGTATGGTCTCAAGCAAGCTCCTAGGGCTTGGTATGCTCGTCTTGATAGATATCTACATCAATAGAGATTCAAGAAAGGAAGTGTTGACAACAATCTTTATGTGAAAGTGGATCGAGATAACCTAACAATTATGGAAGTATATGTGGATGATATAATCTTTGGAAGCATTGATGACAGATTAAGTAAAGACATTGCCACAAAAATGCAAAGTGAGTTTGAAATGTCTATGATTGGCGAACTAACATACTTTTCAGGGCTTTAGATTTCTTAGCAAGATAAAGGAATATTCATATATCAATCCAAGTACATTAAAGAAATGCTCAAGAAATTCCAGATGGAAGATTGCAAGCCAATCCTTACCCCCATGGTAACATGTTGCAAGTTAAGCTTAGAAAATTCGTCAAAAGATGTGGACCAAAGGTTGTATAGATCCATGATTGGTAGTCTCTTATATGTGACAACCGCCCGGCCTGATGTGATGTAGGTAGTTGGACAAGTAGCAAGATTCCAAGCAGCACCAAAAGAATCTCATATTATTGTCATCAAAAAGAATTATTTGGTATCTTAAAGGCATAGCGGAATATGGTCTATGGTATCCCAAAGCAAATGATTTGGTCATAAGAGTACCAGTGGAGCAACATTCTATCTAGGTGGTTGTCTTGTTTCATGGTTAAGTAAAAAAAAACAGTGTTCAATCTCGTTATCCATAGTAGAAGCAAAATATGTTGCGGCAATAGCTTGTTGTACTTAAGTTCTTTGGATGAAGCAAACTTTGCAAGATCTTCAAATCAAGTTCGATGAGCCTATTCCCATCTTTTGCGATAACACCATCACCATCAGTATCTCCAAGAATCCTGTGATGCATTCCAAAACGAAGCACATTCCGATTAAATATCATTTTGTTAGAGAGAAGGTCACCGAAAGGAATATCAAGCTTGAATATGTTGGCACAAAGGAACAAATTGTTGACATCTTTACCAAACCACTACCTCGTGAAGCATTTGAGTATCTTCGCCAAAAGCTTGGGATTCTCCCAAGTTTTCATTGGACTCTTTCTCTTATCTACTCGAGTAGAAAGGGGGAGTGGAGGTGTGTACAAATCCGTAGGATGGCTGTTTGTCAGGGGGAGTTACCTTTTTCCATTGATGACAAAGGGGGAGAGAAGGCATTAGGAAGTGGTGTCATGATCATAGGGGGAGTACTTGTGTTGCCATCAATGCCAAAGGGGGAGATTGTTGATCAGTGGTTGTCATTGATGTCAACCCAAGCAGCACCAGGGGCTACCCTGACTTGCAATGGCATTTTGACTTGACAGATTACTCTATTTTGAGTCAAGTATCTTCTAAATGGATTCTACTTGTCGAGATGTTTTTGTTGATATATGGCATGCCAAGTAATTCTTCACGGTTTGAGAGATATTCATGTTTGAAGTTAGTAACCCCAGTTAGCGGGCTAAAACCCTATGGGGTTGTGGCATGGAACTCATAATTGATTGTGGTCATTGAATAGTCAATAATTACTAAATATAATTTGCCCCTAAAATCCCTCCAACGTTCACTTGTTGAAGACCATCTTAGCTCAAGACATTCATATAAATAATGACCCTCATATGCTCCTCTAGTAGGGATTTCGTGGTTTCAAACAGGTCATCGTGGCATTTTCCCTATAACTATTTTTCTGCGAAGCTTCAGAAGCTGAATTAAAAGCCATTTGAGCCGAAATCTTGATGAACCTCATGACCAAATTTTAGATCTTGGTTCGCTATATTTTCGGAGATATGATCTGTGGAAGTTAGGGTTTTTGCAGGCTCCCAAATTCCATGTCAAACAGGTGACGTTGGGAAAATCGTCATAACTTCCTCTCTGAGCATTGAATTCAAATTTCGTAAAGTCATAGAAAAAGGACGGACTGTAGTTTGTTGAGTAGCGTTTTCAGGACCTAAGGTCGCAACAATGACACGTGGCACTTCATACAAGTTTGCTCCACTGAACCAGTCTATAATCAGGTCATCGTGGGAGATTGGGCATAATTCTTTCTTGAATAATTCAATCTTGATCAAACCTGTGGGGTTGGAAAGAGGACTCAGAGGGCTACCACAAGATGAAATTTCAGACCCTGGAGATCCGAAATTACATAGATACAACAAATTCAATATCGAGCTCCTAGAAGGCAAGAAAAAGCATGCATTCAAGGATCACTGCAGTAAGGACCACACATCAACAATCAAGGGTAAGTCTCCTACAGCAAGGTGTGTATGATTAGTGTTTACATTTGAATTTTGAGTATCATCTCTAACATATGTAAGTATATACAATGTCTCATTTATATCTCTATGTCTCTATATGTCACAATTAATTTTTCGGATGTCCTATTCTTGATACTACACATTTTATGCTACATATTCTTAATGCTACACCAAGTTTGCTAAATCTATATGATGTTGTAAGTTCATGATACTTTTCTTGTCATAGTTGATAGAATGGTCTCTATTGTTGTAGTTAGAACTTGGTCCATCACAAGTCTAGGGTTTGTCATCAGTTTTTATTGTATATATCTTTAGGTCAGTTTTGGATATGTCTTGCATAGAGTCCAGGCCTATATCAAGAGTGGGAGTCTTTGTCTATTGCTACTACAAGTCAACAACAAAAGTGACAAGCACACTTCAAGTACGCATAGTAATTTTAATTTGTATTTATTCATTATTATGCACTTACATGTGTTTTGCAGGCAGAGGTAAGTTGAAGGGTATTTTGTTTTGTTTTGGGATTGGTTTTGTCAGGAAAGTTTTGCATGCAGATAGAAGAAGATTCAAGTACAACTTCAAGCAAGAATTCAAGAGCGGAAGTATCAAATCAAAGGAAGCACTACAGCGGGACATCTTTTCAAGACATGCCAACCATCCGTATATTGTGAAGAAGTTTCAAGGCCAAATGTCATCATTGTAAAGTTGTAAAAGAGTCATTTGTAAAATTGTCATCATTGGAAAAGTCATTATTGTAAAAGAGTCAATCTGCCTAGAGTCGAAAAGGCATTATTGGGAGGTATAGGAGTCTCTGTTGGGATGATGTCATGGTTGGGTTGCAGGTCATAGTGTGATTGGATGTTTGGTCAAAATCATTGTAAATCATATTGTATCGTGGATCATTGTCCCTGGTACAGGAATCCACACTCTTGTCTCATTTCAGTAATTATAGAGTGGCAAGGAGGTGCTAGGCCAGTGCATGAAGTCGCCTACAAGTTGGAGCCTATGAACACTTCAGGGTGGTAGGTTGGTCTAGGATGTTTGGGCATCCATTCAGTTGACTACTGAAGAAACCAAGGCGTTGGGGCATCCTTCCAGTGGGAGCTAAAGAAGAATGCTTTTCTAGAATTCTAGGAAGTTGTTGCTTTTATTTCAGTTGGGCTGAAGATTAAAGAATTTATTAGAAAAGCGTTTGGTTGTTTTTGGTCCGGAGGGGGTTTTCCACCTAAAATTCTTGTATCTATCGTGTTCTTTTATTTACTGCTGTTACTACATAAACATTAATAATAATTGAAGATTAACTAATGCTCTGAAAAATTTTAAAAGTGCTAATTTCTAAGGAATACTAATTCACCCCCCCTCTCAGTGTTTCCAACACCAACACCCTGCTTAGCCCAGAAACTGCGCAGGGATGTCTTGTAGGCCAACCTCCCAGTTCTGCACAGTTTTGGCTAGCAAGCTCCTGCAGCCCACTGCTAGCCTCCTCGGAGAATCTGCGTAGTTTTCACTGCTAGTGTCCTCCCTACTGCCTGCACTACCTCCCTGGAAAATTTGCACAGTTTTGCCTCCATCCAAGCTAGATCCCACAAATGGTCACTATTGTTCTGGACTGCTCATTTCAACCTCCTAGTGACCTCTACACAATTTTCCTTGATTGTGCCCTGGAGCCCGCATCTTGACTTGAAATGTGCTTTTCACAGTTTCAGAGCCTTGTCCTCTCTCCCGGTCACCTGCACCCAAAAATGAAATATGATGCATCATGGTAGACTAGGAGATTTTTGTATTTGATATCGTCTAGTCATGAGTGATTGCAGATACAGGTACATGGATGAGACATGGCGCGATGACGAATGAGATGAACAAGGAGTGCATGCTAGGAGACTTGTTAGCGAACGGATGAACATATGGAGCATGCCAAGTACAAGCAAAGGAAAGATATGCATGTGCAACATCAAGCAAACACCAAGACCATCAAAGACTCCACACACCTTGCCATGCGAAGGTGAAGCTATGATACACCAAGAGCACACTCATCACTCAGCAGCACTGCAACTTGACGTGGACACCACTAGCAGCATGAGCATACCAGCACTGTCATGTCAAGTCATGACATGAGTCATCTCGAACACATCACTATTGTGGACCATACTGTTCTAATCAATGTAATGTAATGTGGAAGTCCAAGAGACCCACAAGTAAAGTTGAAGAGTCATGTAAGTCAAACTGTCATGAGGGAAGTCGAACAGTCACAAGAGTTAGTTTTACCCTTGGCTATATATACCCCTCATTTGTACATGCAATGGGTTTTTCATCTTGGCTCCTTCGACATAGTCTTGAGAGTCTGTAATCTTTTCTTTGAGGAGCAAGCAGTGGCTCCAACGCCCCGTTATTGAGGTTAGTGATGTAATGGTGTACGAGTGTGTCTTGGAACTTTTGCTTAATTTAGAAGCCTGTTAACAAGCCAACACGTTTTCACACATGTATTGTATTCGTTTGCAAGACTATTCTTTGGAAGTTTGTAATGCATGTTGCTTTAACTTGTACTAAGACAATTGAACTATTTCAGTTATTCTAGTACATATGCTATTGGAAATGTGTTGTATCATTTTTTAACGTTTTCTCACCCGTGTGGTCTATTCCACTGGACACTCGACAAATTCATTCTCGTAAACTTGTTATAATGACCGTCGCACTCGTGTGGACTATTCCGCTGGGTGTTGTACGTGTTATCTGTTCACCTTGTGTTTGTGACTGTCGCATCCATGTGGACTACTTCACCAAAAGTTGTGCATGTCCTGCTATGTTGTGTGTCTCTAACAAAGTTGGGACTATTCCCTTACGACTTGAGACTCACTCTCACCCTCTTGCTCTACAATAAAATAACCTTGACACAAGCGACACTGAGCACTCACCAGGCACGCGAACCTCGTTGTTTGAAGACTAAGTAAACCACTCTCATGTGCTGATAAGCAAGAGCTAAAACATATCTTTAAGATAATGGCAACCGGGCCATCATACTGGATGGGACTTCTACAACAAATAGTGTTAAGTCTAGTTGTGACTTCATATCGGGGAGATCCCCTGAATGTTGGTGGGTCAAGTACTGTCAACAAACTTTCAATCTAGGTTGACCTACATTGACCTTGAATATCGCATTGTATATTTTTGTTGAATTGAATAATTTCTCCTAAGAAAAGATTGCTAGGTTTTTCCCTAGTTAGGGTTTTCCCAAGGCAAAATTTTGTGTCTCTTTTGTTTGGCTATCTCTTTATGATCTTACTGTCATTATCACATTATGTTGATATTTTCTATGTATAATTGTCTAATGATGAATGTGACACAAGATGGATTAATTAAGAAATCATTGAAAAGTTATTATCAAATTAGAATATCATGAAAAAGCAAAAGGTCGACCAAAGGAGATGGATGTAATTCACGTTTGAAGCCAGAAGAACTTGTTTAGGTCATAAAGGACTTTGACCAGAAAGGTGAATGGTCCAAAGGTAAATTCTCTCCTAAGAAGCCAGAAGGACTTGGTTGGGTCATAAAGGACTTTGAATAGAGGAGATTGATAAATTTACCTAATGAACCATAAAGGAATTTGGCCAAAACGCCTGGATACTCACGTGCATACGAGGAGTTACATTACTCAGGATGGAGTTATCTTATAGACATGCATGAACATAACAAGCTCATGAACTTCTCTTAAGGAAGGAGAAATTTCAGCAAAGGGGAAATCTGTTGCAAAGAATACCTCCCTCACTAAGAGGAAGTGTTTATTTTTGTTTAGCATCGAGAGGTACTCTCGCATGCCAAAATGCCTCCCAAGTTGGCCAGGGAAAATTATGAAAATGAAAAATTAAAATCTGTATTTTTGGGCTTCATATTGTTAATTTTCTAGTGTTCTATGTTTAATACAATCACTTATTACACTTCTTCCTTAGCTAGCAATCACTTTATCCAATTCCAACAACAATAAGCAATTGTAGGTAGAACAATAAACCAAATGCACAATAGAAGACAACCAAGAACAATAGAGACGCAACAATTTGGTCAAAGACCAAGGAAAAACCCCACAAGGGTGAAAACCTTTTCCAAATCTTCTTCTATTAGATTGTCATCAAATGTTCAGCAGAGAGATACGATGTTCAAGTTCATCAACAAAGAGTCAAAGGTCAAAGCCTTGACTATCCCGAAATACCAATCCAATATCCAATCAAAGATGAGACCAAAAGTCAAATCTGTCAATTCTGGTCAAAGTCAATAGCATCAAAAGAAGCCCTAACCAGTCAACGGTCAAATCAACCTTCAAATGTCTTGGTCAAACAGTCAAAGAATTCAGCCTTCTTTCCTTAGTCAAACCCTGTCAAAGTAGCCTCCAAAAATCTGGTCAAAGGAGAGATAAAACTTGCAGTCAACCTTCAACAGATCTACAGTCAAACTCAATGAATGTCTACGAACAAAGTTGGTCAACTAGCCCAGAAAAGTTCGGTCTCTTTGCCAATCAATTTAGCCTTACAAAATAGAGAAAATTCAAGTCAAACAAACCCAAGTCAAAGTGTAGTCAGAGCTGGTCAACGTTGTCCCAACAAAAAGTCAGCAAACCAAACCGAAGATTCTTCCTTCCCTTTGTACGTGTGAGATCAAACCTACAATTTTAGATGTAGTATGAACCAATCAAATCAAGAGAGAAAATATGATGTGATGTGTGATGATATGTGCCTTAGGGAGTCAAATTTCCTTGCTCAAGCTGACTTGTACTTTTGTGCACATATGGGTTTCATATTAAAAATAATAGTTTTCCTTGCCAAAATTAAATTCTTCCAAGGTCTAGAAGGGTCTTCTTCAAACGAGGAAGGCTTCCCAATGGAGGAAATATCTCCCTGAGCTGCCAAATTTCAATACTCCCTCTCAGCTGGGGAGGAATTTCCGACTGGATCAAAAATTTCATCTCAAATGTTTTTTCATCATCATCGTTGTATCATACCATATCTCATATCTGCTCATCTGCTAAACAATCTCGAATCTAAAGAAGAAGAATCATCATAGGGGAGCTCCAGCTTCCACCTTATATCCAAAGACAATAGGTGAGATACAACTTACCGTGAGAGGTATGGATCACACTCTATCCTATTTCCCGTTGATCCTTCCCACCTTGACCCTCAAGAATCAAGTGGTAGAAAACCTACATCCCATCACTTGAGTGAGATACTACTTACCATAAATGGTAAGTATCACACCTTATCGCAAGTCTCCTCACCCATTGGCCAGATGTGTGGCAATCCCAACAAGCCCAACTTGTGGGTAGGATGCACACTGTGGTATACTTTGCCAAGTCCCAAACTTGATGGTAGGGGGAAATACTCACTTGTCATAAATGACAAGGATCACACACACACCCTATAGTGAAAATAGGTGAGATACACTTACCACAGTGGGTAAGGATCACACCCTATCCTATTGTCTAGAGTTCCCTCAGTCCCATGAGCTTTGTGACTCAATTCCTCTCCCTGTGAGCTCAAACAGGGGGGAAGAGCATAGCTCAATGTCCTTGATCAACCGTGACCCTTTCTTGGGAGGGTCACATCCATCAATCGAAGCTGCTCTCTAAAGACCAAGAACTTCCCTTTCGGAAAAGACTTGGTAAGAATATTTGCTATCTGCTCACTAGTCGAAATGTGATGGAGTCTCACTGCTCCTCTTTGCACCATATCTCGAATGTAGTGGTATCTAATCTCAATATGCTTGGACTTGTCATGGAACAAAGGATTCTCTGCCAGTCGGATCCCACTCTTCTTGTCACAATATATTACTGTTGTATCTAGAACATGCTCAAACAGCTGTCCAAAGAGCTTCTTCAACCATACTGCCTTACATCTAGCCATGCTAGCTACAATATACTCTGCCTCAGTCACACTAAGGGCAATGGATTTCGGCTTCTTGTGTTAGAAAATCAGAAAGGCAAACTTATTTTCTTATATAGATAATTACTTGTGATTCTTTTATCTTTTAGTTTATCAAGAAATTACCAAAACAATAGCACAAGGACAACAGATGTAGGCGGACAGCCAGGGAAAAACCCCTATCTAGGGGAAAACCCAGTCAAAAATTCTTCCTTCAATAGTTTCTCAAGATATTACAAGACTCTTGACCTAGACAAAGACTTCTTCCACACCAAGTAAACCCTCAATCCTTCTTGCAGATGATAACCTTTCAATAGCAACTTCGACCTAGCAGCGTCAACCCAACAATTGGTGGCAACAGTAGTAGCAACAACTTCGACTAGACAAGAAAAATTTTGATCTCCCTAGATACTCCTCCTGAGTGAGAGGTAGATGGCCCAAAATTTCAATCTTGATGTCTTCCTTTTGCCTCCAAATTTCACACTTCTTTTTAACCCTTTTCCATCTCTTCTTCAACTTCTCATTTCCCAGCTTCTAGCTTCAGGATATCGATCTAAAAGAGAGAGAGTGAATTGCTCCAAATGAATTCGAACTACCTTGTATGTATAGCCTTCTAGTGAGGTCAAATTGTCCTTCTTGAGGCCAACTTGATTTCCTTATGGCCGACTTGGTGTGGAGGGGACAAATAGCATATTTGACTCAATATCAATTATTTTTACATGATTCAAAATCCCAAGAAGAGTCTCTTTTAATGGACAATGACTCTAATGACTTAGAATAAATCCTAGAATTCCTCAATGGGGACTTTTACCTAAAACATGATGATCCAAGCATGAAACCCATGCTTTAATAAGTCATAATAATAATAATAATAATATTTTCTTTATTCTTTTGATAAATACATTTCATTGTGACTCAAATACATTTATGAAGACCGAACCTAGTTACATATTTCAACACTCCCTCATAACTAGGGAGGTATTCATGATAACAAGTACAAGGAAGATCTCAAAACACATGAACCATGGAGAATTTAGGCACCGCAATGGCATGGACTAGATTCTTGACCAGGGCAATCTATCTTAGGTCTCTCAATAGTTTAGGCACTGCAATGCCATGGACTAGATTCCTGACCAGGGCAATCTATCTGAGTGGGACTAAGATGGACTAAAGCTTTCAACCTCTCTAGGTACCATCAGGCTTACTTACTAACCATCAACCTAGGGATCTAGGTGTGTATCCTTGGTCAGAGCTCCATGACCAACGCCACCCTCCCTACTTCAGGAACTAAACGTCAATACAAAGTGTCGACCAGATCTCCTCCTAGGCAATGTTTCATACACACAAAGCCTCAACACTCTCGATTATTCCAATCGGTAACAAATCCTCCGCAATCAAACAAATCGGTAGCAAATCTCTCCCGGCCAAACTGATCGGTAACTAGCATGTAAAAACATGCTATTCAAACCTCTAAGAGATTTACCTGTACAAACACAACCCCAATCAGTAACAAACTTTCAAATGTACATAAGTAAACACAAACCTTTGGTTCTTCCAGATAACTAGATGTTGCTTCTCAATTTATCAGAGTACGACTTTCAAACAAATCTTGATAGAAGATTCCTCAATCACACATCTTCCTTTCCTACTTTACATGTAGCAACATATTCTACAAACAGATCCTACTTTTCTTATCTTAGCAGCGTTTCAAAGAGTATTCTCCAATTTCATCTTTCAAGGTGTCCATCATGACTATGATATGACCTCCCTCTCAATTAGGAGATTTCTTTCATCCAAGCTCCCTCTCAACTTAGGGAGATTCCTTTCATCCAAGCTCCCTCTTAATTTAGGGGCTCAACTTCCTTTCTATGATATCGGAAAATTATTCATGACTTCCAACCTGCACATCAGAGTTATCATGACCATTATAACTTTCTTCATCATGCTTATCGTATTAGCTTACGAACATCTTCACCATCTTGAAGATCATATACCTACACAACTTAGATAGCAAGTACACCCAGCTCTATAGAAGCATGAAGTATATCAGAATCATATAATAATGGAAGCATTCAACTTTAGACATCAAATACCCAAACTTAACTACAAACAAGAGACACATACTTTTCAACTTCTTACTAGGGCTTTTGTCATAAACCTTAGACTATATCATTAAGACTATGAGCATTTCAAACATAACAACCTTCATTATATCTAGGTTTTCAATATTTCTTCTAAATGTATGACGTACCCTACTACAAAATATTACAAACCGTAGAAGAAATTCAAACAATTATAGATCTACAATGCATCTAACAACTTTAGAACACATGTTAGACTTTCACTAGGATTTAGTGCAAGATCCCAGATTTCATATGCGAGCCTTTAAGATTCAACAATCAAACATCAATCATAGCTCAAATTTAGATTTCAACAATCTTTCAACAATCTTAGATTATCACACTAGTCACCGACTCACCACATATTAGAGAATTGAGCTTCTACTAAAGTTTAGTTACAAAACCCTAGAATTCACAAATACTATCATGCTAGAGAATCAAACTTTGACTAGGGTTTAGTTCCAAACCCTAGAACTCATGACCATTAGGTCAACACGTATATCTAGGATTCCATGCCATCATTAAGCATAAGCATATAATAACACGTGTTAGTCAAACCCAATGACACAAATATCAATATATTAAAGCTTAACAAACTTGATCATACTAGCATTTGGATCAGACAAACACATATATACCTAGGATTTCATTTCTAGGACACTATCTGAAATAAGGGTATTGCTTATGAACTCAACCAAACCCTAAAGATCTAGGGTTTCAATACATAACACAGTGAACCCTGAAAACTAAAACTTCAAAAGTTTGAGATTTCAGTCATTACGATTCAACCCTAACAAGTTAGGGTTTTCATAACCATACCAAAACCCCAAACATGACATTATTAAAGCATCAAGCATTTTCTCTAGACTTCTACAATAACCCTAAGTAGGCTAGGGTTTCACACATTATCATCGACATACCCTTAAGTTAAGGTTTTTCATGAGAATCTTTCTAGCATTCCACAAGAGTAATCAAAGATATGAGGAGGGTAGATTTATCGAATGATGAATCACCCAATCAAGAATCCTTATGGTTCAAGAGAGTTAGACACAAAATGTTAGTAATATTTTATCAAGAATCATGAGTAGATCAAAAAACTTATAGTTTAAGACATACCTTTGTTTCTTAACAAACCTTGTAATTCCAATGCTTTGTCTTGCGAAGCCTTTTTCCATGTTCCTTGAGTATTCAGCAAGCTTTTCCTAAACAAGTAAAATATGAATAGAAATGTGATTAGTATTTAATGCAAGCAAAACTAGATAAGTAAAGAACAAACTAAAAATGAAAAGGTAATAGGATACTTATATTTGGAAGTTGGTGAGGGCTCCCTCCAAGCTTGAGGGATACCTATAATCTTATAAAAACAAATCAAAAATGTTTTTCCAAAATATGTTAAACCTACAAAAACTAGATCAAAGGACTTAGTAGTGTAAGTCCCTTATATCCAGTTCTTCAGGTTTATTCTACTTTGGAGATCCTTCTTCAGCAACATCAGCTTGGTCCTTGTTTCCTTTCTTGTTCTTTGGATTGTCAGGACAGTCACATCTATAGTGACCCATCTTAGACATTGGTAGCATTCTATTTTGGACATATCGACCTTCCTTCTTGGCCCTTTTGACTTCTTGAAGTTTCCTTTCTTGTGAGAAGCGGAGTATGCATTTGAAACCTTTTCTTCTTCATTGTTGGATACTAATGAGATTCTCATTTCTTCTTGGGTGCAAGCATTCCACAATTGCTCGAAGGTAGGAGCTTCCTTCCAGCTGATGAGACCTGAAGCAAAAGAACTCCAAGTAGGTGGCAATCCCAATAATGCAGTAATTACTAGCTCATTTTCTGGTACAATTTCTTATGTCTTGAAGTTCATCTCTAATTTTAGATATCCTTACAAAGAAGGAAGCCACAGTGTCATCCTTTGTCATTTTTATAGTTCTTAATTCATTCTTCAAACTTGCTACTTGACCGATGTTCTTGATAGTGAACAATTTTGATAAGGCTTCACACATTTCTTGAGCATGATCTATATTGGAAATGTATGGGAAAAGATTGTCCTTTATGCTTTTTACCATCAGTGTCATAGCCAATATTTCTAACTATTTAAACTTCACTTTATCTGCTTCACTGGATTCTTTTGTAGGTTTCTTCACCTTTCCTTTGACCAAATCCAAGACCTTGTTCTTTTCAAGAATGAGGTCAATTATTTTCTTCCATGCCCTGTAATTTGATGCTCCTTTTAATTTGTTCTCACTTTTTATTGTGTTAAACATTGTCCTTGGAGATAGTGACTTTCCTCCTTATAAGAGCTCCTTATATGATCCCTTGTTCAATCCTTTAGACTCCTTTCAGTAGATTCTCAAAACTGTGTTTTTCCTTCTTCACCTTATCTCTAATGCCATGTTAGAAAGTTAGAAAGGTAGATGTTAGCCTCACTCCCATGTGTTAAAAACAATTATAATCCCAAAATAATTAAATTAAGTAAAAGCAAGAAAGTTAGATTTAATCTTGCCTTTCTAGATTGAGTTTGTTCTTTATAATTAGGAGTTAGGTTAGGCCTATTTGGTAGAGAGATTCTCTCCAACTAGTTAGGCTCCTAGATTATTGCTTGGTTGAGAGATTTGCTCAACCATAGTGTCCAAGATAGACACACTACCTTGAGACAAAATTTCCTCTTGTATTTATATGTATCATGAACATTATTTTAATAATGAAAATGTGAGGAATGTTGTAAGGCTCTAAGGGCCTTTCCTCCATGTCTGGTTTTTTTATGTCTGATATTTTTATATATGCTTATTTGATCTCCTTCATGTGCTATCAAAGCGAGGTTTGAGAGTCCAATATTTTATGTATGCTTGGAAGCATGAGATCATTGCCATGCGCTAAGGATAATCTACCTCTGCAACCATGTCATGTGTGCCTGGAGCGCAACAACTTAAGCATGCCCTGACCAACTTCGACCACCACTTACATTGATTGCAATTTGGGTCGATTTTCTCATGTAAGAATAGAGGACAAATTACTTTTCAAGGGTTAGCACCATTGAGTGACTGGTTAAAAGCTAGAGTCGAATTCTTGTGTGGAGGAGTTGTGTGTCAATAATGGTCTAAGTACACAATGTGTTGGAGAGAACATATAAGTCGTGGAAAAGCCGCCAGTTTTCGAAACCATAGGTCAACGCAGTAAGAGATACGACTACCCAATCCTCGACGTGCTTCTTACAGCCCTTTGCTCGAATCATTTTGCTGAGGTCAACTTGTGCTAGCACATCTGAATTCAAACCTTCATCAACATGTCTTCTGAATAACGTAGCCACACTCTCACCTTCAAGTCGCCCATGGTCAAAGGCTCTCCACGCTAGCTTCAATGGACTGACTGACTCAGTCTACAGCTGCAGCGAAACACAGAACACTTTCTTCCATGACCCCTCTAAAGCTGGATTCTCCATGACTTCGCATTTTCTCTAGAAATCTCTGGGAAAATTTCTGCTACAGTTTTTGTTGAGTTTCTATGTTCTTACAACATTAGAAGCCCTCTTCAAGATGATACGCTTTCTATTCAACCTCACATACAGTGTAGACGTTATTCTCGTTTTGCAGCTACACCACAATTCTTCTTTGGCACTAACATATTGTTTCAACTTTCGTTGAGGAATCAAGGTAGCCATATCACCCTGAATTTGTAGTTGGCATTCGATTGTCAAGGAAGAAGCGACCAATCTTTGTGAATGTCGAAAGCGTTGACTGTTGAAGGTATATGGTGAAAAAATTTCAAAAATGACTCGACCAATCAATGAGCCGTTGTTATGTGGGGGAGTTGATGTTGGCACGATGGCTCTTTGAATTTAAAGACCAACAATATTTTGGGTGGAAGAGCTCCTGCTTCGAAGATCATTGAACAGCGTGGAGATTAGCCACCATAGAGCAACTAGCATTGCAAGCGGAACCCATCGTTTTGGACTGAGCATAAAATACTAACCGTCGACCATTGCATATGATAGAGCATGAAGTTATATGGTACGTACTTGCATATAAAAGTTTGGAAACAAATGTGAATTCATTTTAAAAGAAAACAAACAAAAGTGAATTCGCTTTTGAAAACAAAGGTGACTTTTAAGTAATTTAATAAAAGTCATTAAAGGGTTGGTAAAATAAAGGAGGGATAAGGTAATATTTTATTGCTTTTAAATCATTAAAGGATGAGTGGTATTATAATGGTTTTGAAAAGTTTGAAGTTACTTCCATAAAAAGGAGTAATAAGTGGACTTCATTTATCTTTTGAGAGATAATATGTTAATGAGTTTTTATGAAACAATAAGAGTGTTCTTAAAAGAGATTTTTAAAAGGGATTTTTTTGTAATTTTGGAGCGATAAGTGTTTTGTATTTGGAGTAATAAGTGAATTTTTTTGGATAAAGTCATTGTTGTAATCCAAAGTAATATTTTACTTTGAGAGAGATATAGTCAATGAACATCTATTGTTTGAAGACGATTTGCTTCCAAGGAGGTCTAGAACATTGAGAAGATACCATGATGATGTAAGAGTTGATGTACCTCGATATTTAATAAGACAAAAAAGTTGTGGTGTTGATGTGTCCTAAATCTGCCTGAAATTGAATAAGGGGATCTAAAATTGAATAAGGGGATCTTAGGTATACCATGTGTATGTTTGTGATGGCGCATGATTCTTGATATTGCTTATGTTTTGTCTCTAGTTTTGACACTCTCCTTGTAATATGGTACACAGGGAGTACACAACAAATTAAACAAATGCATGCACATAATAAATTCTCTCCAAGCTTATGTAATCAAGCAATCAAGAAGTTGCAACACATAATCAAGTTGTCAACATTAGCATTCAAAGATGATTCTACATCAACATCCAATCAAGTTAATGAAGTTGTCATCTACATCAACAACATTTGCATCAATTCAAAAGCAATTTTTCTGGAAAATGGACTTGCGCCATTTTTTTTAGAATAAGCTCAATACAAAACTGTAACTTGCAAATCATAATTTGTAAGTTAGCTTGTAATCAAAGTCAAATTGAGTTGAATTGTAAGGGTGCATTCTCAGTTGAAACCGACACCCAAGCTTTAAATTGATAGGGAATCAATTAAGCCAAGTGAGTCCATTATTTTTAACTGAGTCATTCAAATCATTGTAAGTGTTTCTCTTGGGTGCATTTTCGGTAGTATTCGACACCCTTCTATTGATCAATCAAGCAAGTGAGTTCAACTCTAAGGCAAGCAAGCATGCAATTCAAGAAACAATTAAAACAAACATCAAGCGAGTGTGAAGTTAATTGAAGCAAATCAAACGAGCGTAAAATTGGTTAAAGCAAGTTCAAGCGAGTGTGTCAAAGATCAACATGGGTAAAGGAGGAAAACGTCTTCAAAAAGCAGAACTAGAGCTTAAAGAGTTGAAAGATTGCAATTATGAGTTATAGAACACAATTGAAATATTGGAATGGAAGTTGAAGCAAAGTCAAACCTTAATCAATAAAATGACCAGTACATTAGAAGCAACGAAAGACTTTCAAATTGAGCTCTAAGTGAAAGAAAAACCCATTCATGAACTTCAAATTAAGTTAAGTGAAAAGCAAGATTTATTAGATGCACAATGTGCAGAGAAGACAGATGCAAGTTGTGACACAGAAGACCTCATCACAATATCAAATGAAAGTTGTGATACAAGTGATCTTGTTCAGCATATTAATGAAGGTTGCAACATAGATGATCTAATCAAGCAAGTTGATATAAGTTGTGACACAGATAAACTAATCAATCAGGTTGATATAAGTGGTGACAAAAGAGATCTCAACCAACTAGTTGTACTACTTAATGATGCAACAAGTAGTACCAAAGATCAAATTGATCAGTTTGATGCATCATGTCAAACCAATGAACTATTAATGATTGATGCCCAGTGTGATACAACATATTTAATAAATCAAGGACAGAATGTTAGCCGCAGTAGCAAGAATGAAGAACAACAACAAGATTGCCTTTCCAAGAAAGTGATCAGACCTTGGGAATAAAAATCTCCTTCAACAAAGATCGACATGGCCTAGGATACAACAAAGAAAACACTTGAACACCCAAAAAATCATTGTCAACTTAAAAAATTCATATCTCATCAAGGACATCTCAAAATTCGATGATTCTTAAAGCATTGGATTCACCTTGCTATCCTCTCTCATCTCCATACATCACATGTCCAAAATGCCTCATGGTTTTGGCCCAAACATCAATGGGTGCAAAACCCCAACGTTGGGTTTTGTTGTCGCTCGAATTGTATAAGCACCGCGACAAAACTTAGGACAGGGGCTGTCACTCTGATCCCTGCTCACTCTGTTCTACCTATCTCCCAACAGCTGGCTATCAAGGGTGGTCCCTATGGAATGAGATGAAGGGAAACAAGCTGGAAACCAACTTGTTTGGGGAGACACAGATGAGTGCGCTAGCCAATTGGTTGAAATTAAGCAAGATTATTGATTAGATTAGATTTTCTATTATGAGACCTGTTAGCCTTGGAGGCGTTTGGCCCAAAAATGGACCCAAAACACTCCCTAAGTCTCCAGAGTTTGCTTAAAATCATGCCAAAGGATCCAAGTATGCCCCAAAAGTCTTCAAGATTCTCTTAAGGATCATTCAAAGTCAAAACCGTAGTGTGCCAAGAGCCCTTGGAAGGGCGGAAATACTCTATCGGGAAGTAAAAAACCAAAGGAAACAATGAAAACCATAAATCGCAGTCTTAACAGTCCAAAAGAATAGCAGTGGTTAAATCTGGCCAATCAATGGCCCAGATCTAAGCGACAAATCCCAAATCGGCAAGCATAAAGGACTTCGGGCAGTGGCAAACGTCTCGGCGAGTCGCAATTGATGGAGGCGAATCGATGTTATTGGCACAGACCAGGGGGAAGGAGCGATTGCGATCAGCGATTAAACATGGACCGTTAATCGCGCATGCAGATCGACGGTCCACGTTACATCGCCGGATCACTATCGATAGAAACCAAAAGGGCAGGCCTTTACATATATATGCGTGCGACCCAATGGGCCGAACTTGACGACGCTATAAATGATTTCTTATAAAATTTCAAGTCCGCGCCCACGTCGTTTTAAATGTATTTGGTGTATTTTTGTTACATAACGAAAATACGAAGGGAGCATTGGCCTACAACGATAGCAATATAGGCCGGACCCAAAAGGGTTCGAGAATGATATTATATAATATTTGAAGTCCGCCGCCTAGCCATTTTTCATGCATTTTTCATATATTTCGTTATTTAACGAAATACACAGGAACCTTGGCAGTGCCGATAGTGATGAAGTCTGGACCCGATGGGTTTCAAAGGTGAAATATATATGTCTTCATGTCCACAAAGGCCAATTTTCATGTTTTCCAGTGCTTTTCATGAATTTCCAAATACAAAGGGAAGCGAGGGAATCAACAGGTTGTGATATGCAACAGCGACCCAAAGGGCGGACCCGATAAAGGAATTAATCATGTTTATGGACTTTTTGAAGTACGAAAAGGACAGAGAGGGATGGGAATTCCCAGAATTGTTGTGCTTTCTGTTCATAACAGAAAGCAGTCACTATCCGCGTTTTAAAGGGATTTCATAGGCCCGAAGAGCCATTCCACCACAGAGCAGAGGCTGGATCAACGACAAAGCAGTCATGGAGCCACAGCATGCGCAGCTAGCCTGCAACAGAAGTAATTAAAGAGCATAGGTAGCGCAACACTGCCAAATCAACCCGAAACGATCATGGAGCCACAACATGCGCAGCTCCTCCCCAAACTGACATAGAGGCCAAGAATAGACAGCGCAACACAGCCACAGCAACAATTGATCATGGAGCATCAACAGCCCTACCAGCGCACCCAAAATATCTTAAAGTTGTTATTCCTCTGCCAAAAGGAGGAAAAACCTCCAAGCCATGCTTGCCTTCAGGGAATCAAACGGTTAAGGGACAGAGGGGATAGATTAAGACTCTGAGCCTTCTAGAGAGCTCAGGAGCATTTTAAATAGCCTATAAAAAGCAGAAAACTAAATGTAATAAGGGTTCAACCTTTGGAGACTGTGGAGACTCTACTCCTCTAGCTTCTCATCTGCATTCTTTAGTAATACAAGCTTCTTTTGTTGTTATATGTTCAATGTCCATTTCTCTTCTGCTCTATGCTTGCACTTGAACAGTTTGTTCAGGTTTTCTTTGTGTTTAAGGCCAGATATCTGTCATCTTATCTTTGCTTTGATATATTAGAGTTGCAAGCTTCTTTGCTGCCTGTAGCTAGCCATTTATATGTGTTATTATATGTGCATCTGCCAGTAAAGTCAGTAAGCTCATTTACTGCCTGTAGCTAGCCATTCATATATGTTCATGTATGCAATCTGCTAGTACTATCAGTATTCTCCATACATCCATTAAATCTACAAACTATTGAGCATTAGTGGTCTTAAGCCTTGTTTTGTTGAGGGTGTTCATGCATGTCTTGAGTGAGAATAGAGCTGAAGTGGTTATCTGACTTGATCCAAACCATCATCCATTCCAATAGTTCTGAGAACAATATTGAAGATTATATGTTACCAGGCATCTTCGAGCTGCAACCTAGGAGAGTTTTCAAGAGTGCTAACAAGACCAGTGCCTTAATGGAGTCACAAATTCTTGCTTCTTATAACTTGGAACCAAATGATCAGATGGACACCTGTTGCTTGAATGGTTGATAACCTATATGATATGTAAATCCTAGAACCTATGTGAGATGTAGTGATCTTGGTAAATTTTAGCTAAATGCCTAGTCTAAGTGTAACCTTCCTTTAACTATTTTGAAGTTGGGCTCCAAGGTAGGCTGTGGGAAGGAGGCTAACAGGAGGCAAGCTAGGGCTTGATTAACTATACCTTTTGTTAGGTTTCTATCACCCGATGCCTCCAGCCCTGCAGAAACTATGGCTCTGACAACTACAAGGTCATCGTGTTAACCACCGAAGAGTTGTCGAGGCCCCTCAAGCTAGATAAGAAGGGTTTTCCTATGTCTCTATCAACCTAGCTTATTGTTATGAATAAAATATTCATAAATTATATATATAGATATATATTAAATAATAAAATAATATTAAATAATAAATTAATTTAATCGTTCGCCCATTAATTATGAAAGGGCATTATGTCAAGACTGTTTTTAACCCTTGTGGGGAGTCAATCTCTAAGGAGAATGCCAAAACTTTACAGACATCATCTAATATCGAATAATAAATATATATTGTTATGAAACAAATGTGTCATCCATTAGCAAAATTCAGTGAACAAGTTTTACTATTTCAGTGGTGTTAAAGCGTAACGATCTTCTTTCCTATTAACACCCCCACACCACTGTTCATCACTCTGTTGACTCCCTCTATTCCTACTTCATCACCACTCCCTTGACACACACAAGAGACACTGCAAAGTCCCAAGACTTCGGAAGCCGAAGTTTTCCCAAGTCATGAATTTTCGTCGATGCACAAAGTCCCACAAATATCCAATATACAGTTCCAAGGGATTCAATACTATACAAAGTTTCCCGAAAGAGACTACCAGAAAATTAGAAGGGAATTACCTAAGTATGATGGTAAGGACCATAAGGGCGCCATTTTGTGGGTAAATAAAATGGACGCCATCTTCGGAGCAAACTCGCCAATAGGTGAACAAGAAAAGGTCATGACTGCATCCAACAACCTAGAAGCTGAAGCGTACTATTGGTTCCTATGGTGGTCCAACAGATGTGAGGCTTGTTCATTCAATTAGAAAAAAATTGTGGAAGCCCTACTCAAAAGGTTCCATGACGAAGAAGAAGACTATGTTTACGAAAAATTCGTTCACCTCAAATAAAAAGGAACTGTTAGCGAGTACACCCATGAGTGGGAAGTATTTGCTATAAAACAGAGGGTTCTCTAATGAAGAGTTGCTAAAAATGTCTAGATGCAGGCTTAAAGAGTATATTCGAGAAGAATTAAAACTATATAAACCCAAAACCATTGAGGAAGCTAGACATGCAACAATAATTATTGAGCAAAAATATAAACTCCATAAAACACCATATGCTAGCAATGAAAAATCAAACAACTACACAAAAGGGAAGTGAAATAAGTCGTCTTAAGAAAGCACTGGTAAGTACGTTCCACCACCAATGCACAAGGAGCAAAACAACAGTCAAATTTTGAAAGAAAGAAAGATGGAAAATGTTGGACATGCGGAGATAAATATTTTCTAGGACGCAGATGCACTACGCAAAAAATTTACAATTGCGAAGCAGAACAAGAAGAGGAATCTTTGAAGAATAGCTCCAATGAAGAAAACAATGAAGAAAACGAGAGAACTAACCTAGATCCAGAAGAAGAGAATATGCCAAGAATCTCTCTGGCATCTATCACAGGATAGCTCAACCACAAGCATTAAAGCTTAAAGGACATATTAAGAAGCAGCATGTTATTGTGTTATTGGACTCAGGAAGTACACACAATTTTATAGATGTCAGTGTCACAAAAAGGCTAAACATTTTTGCCTATCCCATAGCAGATTTAAAAGTTATGGTGGCAGATGGAAAAAGAGTAGATGGAGTAGGGAAGTGCTATAAAGTTAGATTACAACTAAACGAATACAGAATGGAGACAAGTTTTTATACAGTCCCCTTAGGAGGTGTAGATGTCGTCTTAGGAGTACAATGGTTGCAAACACTAGGGACGTATTCTGAAATCACCAAAAACATTTCATTAAATTCAAAATGCACCGGAGGAAGTTGTTTGGATTCCAAGCTCCACCTGCCCAAATCATTTTTGCTCAACAAATGAAGAAGCTTATTCGCAAAGGAGCTCTGGTATTTGTCGCACAATGCCAACAATTAGAGTTATTATCGATGGAAGGAGTTCACCAGTAATCTGAAGTTACAACCTTAATCTAGAATTATGACAAGGTATTTCAAGAATTATTGATGGAATTACCTCCTAAAAGGAAAATTGAACATATCATTTAAGTCGAACCAGATTCGACATCGGTAAACGTAAAACCATACCGCTACCCCCATCATCACAAAACAGAAATAGAGACATTGATACAAGACGTGTTAAAGTGTGGAGTCATTACGAAAAGTAGAAGTCCATATGCTGCACCAGTAGTGTTAGTTCGGAAGAAAGATAGGTCCTTCTGGTTATGTATAGATTATTGAGGATTAAACAAAATTACTATTAAACACAAATTCTCCATTCCATATATTGATGAGTTGCTAGACGAACACCATGGCGCAAAATGTTTTTCAAAATGAGGCCAGGCTACTATCAAATTCGAGTAAGATTAGAAGACGTTGAGAAGACTGCGTTCAGAACTCATGAAGGGCACTATGAGTTTAAGGTAATGTCATTTGATAACAAATGCACCAGCCACCTTCTAGGTAACCATGAACAAACTTTTCCACCCATACTTGCTAAAATTCGTATTGGTCTTCTTTGATGATATCCTCTTCTACAGCAAAATGTGGAAGGAGCACCTCAAGCATCTAGAAGAAGTACTTTTCGTATTAAAGAAGAATCAATTTTATGCAAAGTTATCAAAATGTACCTTTGGGCAAAAGGTAGTTGAATACCTGGGACACATCATATCTAAAGAAGGAGTCAAAGTGGATCCCAACAAATTTAAGCAAGTAAAGAATGGCTAAAACCCAAGAACATTTCAAAACTAAGAGGATTTCTAGGGTTAATTGGGTATTACAGAAGGTTCATAGAGAACAATGCACATTTGACAGCGCTACTAACAAACTTGTTAAAAAGGAACGCTTTCCAATGGAATAACTAGGCAGACGAATGCTTCGAGAATAAAAAAAGGAAATGTCAACCACACCGGTACTGGCAACTCTAAATCATTGGAATTTGGATTTGGAATGCAATGCTTCCGGATTTGGAATTGGAGTAGTATTAATGCAAGACAATCATCCTATAGCTTTCGAAAGCATGAAGCTTAACAAATGGGAAAGCTTGAAGTCAACTTACCAAAAAGAGATGCTTGCCATCATACATGCATTAACTAAATGGCAATAGTACTTGCTTGGAAGTAAGTTCTCAATTTGAACCGATCACAATAGTCTTCAATTCCTGCTTCAACAAAAAACATTACCATCAGAACAACAAAAGTGGATGGAGAAACTTTCGACATTTGACTTGGAAATACTACACAGAAATGGGAAGGAAAATGTCATAGCTGACGCACTCTCACGAAAAGATGATGACAACACAACATGCGCCACATTGGTAATTGTTCTTGACTTGTTAAACGAAATACGAGTTGAGTATGCCAAGGATTTGGACTGTGGTGCTATGATTGAAAATATCAGTCAATATGCCAACTTTGAATGGAAAAATTACATATTATGGTACAAAAGTAGAATTTATCTAACTCCATCATCCAAATTTAGAATGAAAATTCTAAAATAATCTCTCAGTTCTCCAGCAGTTGGGCATGTTGGATTCTTCAAAACCTAGAACAACATTCGACAATCATTCTACTGGAAAGGCATGACTAAGGAAATCCAAAATATGTTGTGGAATGTGATGTTCGTCAGAGAAATAAGGGTGAAAATATCCCAACTCTTGGTTTACTACACCCATTATATATTTCAAATAAAAAATGGGAGGAAATCTTGATGGATTTCATTGAAGGACTACCTATGTCTAGTGGTAAGGACAAGATATTTGTCGTAGTAGATAGACTCACCAAAGATGCCCACTTCATTGCAATCAAAAAAACTGACACAACTAAGCAAATTGTGGAAGTGTTTTGTAAAAACATTTACAAACTACATGGTTTTCCCAAGGTTATTGTTGGTGATAGAGATGCAAAATTTAAAGGCAATTTTTCGAATGATTTCTGCCAACAAGTAGGAATATCTCTCAACATGAGTTTGGCTTATCACCCTCAGACAGAGGGTCAAACTGAAGTTGTAAATAAATGTTTGGAAACATATCTCTGTTATTTCGTCACCAAAAAACAAAACAAATGGTCTTAGTGGCTACACCTAGTAGAATGGTGGTACAATACCACCTACCATACTTCAACGAAAATGACTCCCTATATGGCTGTGAACCACCTAGGTGGAAGGATTTTGCACTGTATAGTTCTAAGGTTCAAGCAATAAAGAACCACTTAAAAAGAAAGCCAGAGATTTATTAACTTGTTAAAAGAAAATTTAACAATAGCACGTAATAGAATGAAGCAACAAGCTGACCAACACCACACGGAAAGAGAATTCGAAGGAGGAGATTGGGTTTTCCTTAGACTTCAACCCTATATGCAATTATCATTGAAACAACAAGGGAAAAATAAGTTATCTACTAAGTATTACAGACCATGCCAAATAATCAAAAAAATAAGTAGCATGGCTTATGGATTAAAGCTACCAGACCATTGTCGAATTCACAACACATTTTATGTATCAAGCCTCAAAAAGGTATTGGGTCAAAATCAAATAGCTCAAACAAAGATACCTGAGACTGACAAAGAAGGAAGGATCATATTAGAACTTGAAGGTATACTTGCTACCAGAGAGAAGGTACTACGATCCAAGACTATTAAAGAATACCTTATCAAATGGAAAAAACTACCAGAAGAAGACTCATCATGGGAGACAGAACGTTTTCGCCAACAACACCCAACATTGCCTATGCTTTGAAGACAAAGCATTTTAAGGGAGAGGCAATGTTATGAATAAAATGTTTATATATATATAATAAATTAATTTAATTAGTTGCCCATTAATTATGAAAGGGCATTATGTCAAAAAACATGTTTCTTAACCCTTATGGTCAGTGAATTCCTATAAAGGAGAACCGCTCAAGGACTTGTAAAGACATCATCTAATATCAAATAATAAATATATATATCGTTATGAAAACAAAAGTGTCATCCATTGGCAAAATTTAGTGAACAAGTTCTACTATTTCACTTATGCTAGGAGGTAAATTATTAATGCAAATCTAGATCTAGTATGCTTATGCAAGAGGTGATGAGTTAGATTTATCTTGAGTTAAGATTTTCTTAAGTTGTTTAAGTATTTAATTAGAATATTTTTAAGAGTACTTAACAACAGTGAATTGCAATCTTAGACAAGATAAAATGCTTAAAGATACAAATGTAAACTTCAACAATATTCCACAAGATACCAAATAACCCAAGATGCCAAATGTTTAAAATAGTCAATTAAGATGTTGATTACAGATTTATGACAATTTATACCAGCAATACTACTTCAAAAAATTCAGATCTTATCAATGTTGTAACAGTAGTGCATAAACCACTTCAAATGATGAAACTTGCCCAACACATAAAACACCGAAATTCTAATGACCAGCAAATGTAATTCAACTTGTTTAGATCACTTTAAGATGATGTATTTAGTAAAATTTCAGATTGGATTTCTTGATTTGTAGGAGTAAATAAAGACAGAGTAGCAAGATGAAATTGCCAAAAATAGATGGCCAATATGCCCAAAAATAGCAAAATGCACTAAAACTTGAAAATTTCAATTTTAGGGCTTTTAGAGAGTTTGACTCAGCGATTTTCAGAACTGATATGTTTATTACAGCGGTCATTTAAACACAGATTCAAACCAATCAAGCTAAAAATAGATGCTCAATATTTCAAAAAAAAAAAAAATCGAGAATCGAAAATTTTAGTTTTTGGCCCTTATTAAGTATTTGATTCATAAATTTCAAGTTTGCAAAAGATTTCAGTTATGTAGAAAAATTCAGCAAGCTTAAATGTTAGATCTAGGCCAAAACTCAAGTTCCCAAGAGGCCAAAATTTGTGAAAATGAAGATTGTGCGATTTTAGATGAATTTGACCATTTACTTTGTGATTTTAAGGGCTAATTAGTTGTAATTTGTTTTCTTTGATAAAGCTGCAAAAAACAAGGGTTAAAGATCAAACCCTAGGCCCAAGGCCTTGAAGATCCCATTGTTGAAAATCGTTGAAATTTTGTGATCACTTTTCCGCTTGAAAAATAATAATTTTGAGACCTTAATTCTGCAAAGCCGCCAAGTGTTTAGCCTTAAAACTTCACCTTAGCGTTTCAGGTCAATTTAGGGTAAAAGAGGTCAAGAAAATGGAGAACAAGGCTAAGGGAAGCGAATTTGCGGGGATAAATGGGCTGGGATGATAGATCGGGGCAAAGGATGAAGGATAAGGCCTCAAAGGGCCAACGCTATGCCTAATGAGGCTAACGGTTGGGAAAAAGAGGGTATGGAGGCCTAGGGCAAGGCCTAAATCAAAATCTTGAATGGAGGGAGGCTGGCGTTGAGGCCTAGAAAGGCAAATCTGGGCCTAGAAATCCCGAAAATGTTGAAAATGTTTATCTTCAGCTACTTTGATTTTTTTTCAAAATTTTTTCATGGGAAACCTGCAAAAAACTCCAAGAGACTAGATCTTACCCTCAAGGACTTAGATCTAGCTCTTCTCCCTCTTGGTTTCTTGATCTAACCTGCAAAAATGAAAATAGAAACACCCAAAACCCAATATATACAAAATTAAAACTAAAACCCCAACCCAAATTAGAAAAATAATTTACAAATTTAGATTTACAAAATATACATGGGTTTTCAAATTGATTTTGAGAAAATATCTTTTTATGATTATGTTTTCCTTAAAAGACAGAAAAATTAATGCTCAATATAGCCCAAGCGAAGATTTAATCTACCATGTAAAAACTAGAGATCCAAGCAAAATAACCCTTGCCCACAGGTTGTGAACTTGGAGACCGGGGATTGAGTACCAACACACACTATGTATTATCTCAAAACAACAATATAAAGCACCACATAGGAAGCCTGTAGTCAATACATAACACAAATCAGAGACAAGAACACCTCGAGATGCACCCCAAAGTCTTTTATTATAGTAGAAAAAATAGTTCCCAGTGGGACAATAGTTTACAAAATGCTTCAGCAACAATTTAAACCAGAGATCAAGATGACTAGAGACTCAAATGACTCTCTAATTTATAGATAAATCCTCCAAATGGAAAAATAACAACTAGTTTCTTTGATCCTTGTCAAAATAATCTTGGCCACTGATAAACACTTCAAGATCTTTTAATCTTGGCCCTTGATTTCTTATTTTTGAAGAATTTTTGAATTTATCATTTAATTCTACTTTAACTAGCTCAAAATTAACTATTTAGAACTAATTTCCTCAAAAATTTGACTTTGACTTAACGACCAAGGTCCAAGGGTCCAAATTTTCTTGAAAAAGACAATATTCCCTTGGTGGAGGACCTTTAAAAATTGAAATTTTCAAGACCCACGAATTTTTCGATTTGGAGAATTTATTTTTCTAGACAATTTAATTTTGACTCTAATTAATTAATTTTTTGTCTTAGAATTTAATTTTATTTTGCCAGAAAAATTAATTAATTTACACATGAGGGGATTAATTATTTTTCCAACTCTCTAATACATGATTTTTCATTTACAAGACTCAAAGAGGGAATACACATTTGTTTTAGACCCTTATGACACAACCCATATGTGACTCAATATGGTTTAGTAAACGAAGTGATTTGTAATAAAATAATTTAGTCAATTAGCTTAAATTATTCCCAAACCACTTTTACATCAAACTCAACTAAAACACTAGGACTCACTTAATAATTCGACAATAAATTTCACCTTAGCTTTGGGGGTTTAAGCTAGAGGAAAATAACTCTTCTAATTAGCTATGTCGAAAAACACAGGTAATCAGTGAGGTTACAAAACCTCCTAGGATGGAATTCTTCATCAAATTATAAGCTTACCTAGGTTGTTACATAGACTCAAGGTTTTACTAATATCATTTACAATATATAACTTGCAGAGTGGGATGACCATGACACATAGACTGTTGATATGTGATCCGATCCTTGTTGAAAAAGTTGGTACTTCCGCTTCCCTGAAACTTTGACATTTTGAATGCAACATCTGGCTCCATATGGGGATACGTTGCTTCCATGAAGGAATGTGAGAACCCCAAAATTGTGCATCTAAGAAAATAGAAGTCCATAAAATAGATATTCGTTCAACATCGAAATCATCATTCATATATAGAAAATATCACTAGAATAGGAAAAATCTATTCTAATAAACTGAAATATAAAAGACATAATATAGATGCGTGAAATAAACTATCTAATGACACGAAATAAAAGGGAATATGGTTAGAGATACTATACAAAACGATGCCCATGGCATCAGATGTCTTAAACATAGTGCATACTGAGCATCTGTCAACTCTCCAACAAGTCTGTGGGTTGCTTCTCTGATGTACCATGTTGAATTCTGACAATGCTAGGACTCTGTCTTGTCTGAATATTGAGTTGCTCCTGAGCATCATACGCATCAAACTTTTTCCTTCTTCTCTTTCGCCTTTTATGCTTGCTCTCGACAGGATGCGACGTTGATGTTGACGCGATCAGCGTGCAACTTTGTATTTGATTTAGATAATGCTCCTCCAGAAATTTTGGAATATCCATGATTTTTATGACCTGCTCTTCCTTATTTTCATGACCTTTTTCTATCAAAGCCGCTGGATCAGTGTTGCAATCATCGATATTTTTTCCTTCAGTTTTCTTCCTGCCTGGATCATCTTCGTTTAACCATTTCTCAATGGAATCGATGACTGTTTCATAAGATGAAGGTTGCTTGGGCGCGCTAGGAAGTTCTTGTACTGGATCCTTTGGTCTTGGCTGGAGCTGTGATTTTTCCAACATTTGTAGCTTACTTTGAAGAGTGACATCCTCAGTTCTTATGGGCACTCATTTCATCTGCATGTATTGACTCCATAATTTTCAATTGTTGTATGTGACCATCCTTGACTAGACTGCATGTCTTTGATCATTGGAGTTAATTCCTTAACAAGACGCTAATCATTTTCCTTTTCATTGTCAAAATGATTAATCTGGTTATTGGTCCCTCCCTCTGTACTATTGAAAAATTTCTTGCGATGGCACAAGTGGATTCATCATGACAGCGATTACAATATCTACAATATGGCACATCCTTTTGATCACTAACATGGTGTAATTGTTTCTCTTGCATCTTCTTTATGAGATTCTGCATATTAGCAAATTGATTATCCTCCTTATCTTGTTTTCTTTTAATGATCTCTATTAATTCTTTAATCTTGTATTCCTCTTCTAGAAGGTCGTGAGGATAACCTTGAGTGTTAGTACAATGAAAAGGTATGGACAAGTCATCCATGGTGACTTTCTTAAGGGGAAATGGAATCTAATGGATGTCAAAGAGAGAGAGATTTGTGTTCAAGAAAATCAAGAGATCTACAAGAAGCGAGCCTCTAGCAGAAATTCTTGCAAAAAATGAAAGAAGTGGAGTCACCACTGAACATGAATCTGTCTCCAAAATCCAGAAGGCAAAAAGCTTAAAAGTTAGCCAGGGAAAAATAAGGTGGATATCAAGGAAGGCTTCCTGTCTGAGAAAAATGAATGCTTACTAGAATGTAATTTGTTCAACCAAGCTCTGAGAGAAGGGTTAAGCAAGCTACCAAGATTCTTTCTAATGTAAGCCTTTGTGGATGAATGAAACAGTGGAGTCAACACCCAAACAGGAAATTAACCCAAATGTCCTGGTGCTAAAGTGCAAATAGAGGAGTGAATAAGGCGATAAGGAGATTAGTGAATGCGGTGTCAAGAAGATGAAAATGGATCAGAGGATTACAAAGATTAATAAGAATGTCGTCAACACCAAGGTCCAATAAATTGGTCCTCGGCAACGGCAACAAAAAATGTTGTCGCTTGAATTGTACAGGCATCGCTACAACTCTTAGGACGGGGGTGTTGGCACTATGATACAGGTATGACACAAGTGTTGTCCTTGATGGCAACTCTCTCAGATGAAAGATCACAGTATAGCAGGTAAACAACAAGAATGAAGAAAGAAAGGTATAAGCAAGTTCACCATTGACCAAGCCATGTATACACGCAGGTTCACTATATACAAAGGCGTGTATAACGTACACACGCACTTTCACATAAGGAAAGGCACGTACATGTTGGAAAATTAAGTTTTGGTCTGTGGTATTTGGTCCATGGTATTTTGGTATTGATCCATGGTATTTGGTTCGAGGTATTGACCCTAGGTATTGGGTCCAAGGTATTGGTCCTACGTGGTTTTGGACCATGGTATTGAGAGAGGCCTAAACCTATATAAGGATAAGAAGATCATTAGGCCAAAGGGCAAGTGTGCAAGTGATGAATATTTGATGAAGTGTGAGATCTAGTATGCTGGTTATGGGTTTGTGATGCTTTGCTTGATCTAAACCAAGGATGCACCTATGCAGTTGATGATGGATGATGGATTGGGATCATAAGGCTTGGAATGTATTATCATTATGTGGTTTGATCATGGATAGAATAGATTTGAATTATTGACGCATGTTTTATTGTATAAATGTTATGATCTGGGTATGACTAATGTCTGGAATAGCTGCAAAGTTATGAGTAAATATTTGCAGATCTATACGCAGGTTCACTTTGGTAAAAGCGCATATACACGCAGGTTCACTTTGGTAAAAGTGCGTATACACGCAGGTTCGGCTCATCAGAGTAGTGTGTACAGTATGAAGTATGATATTTGAAGTTGTTGTTGGATCTGGTTGTTGTTGCAGAATTCTGTGGTCTGCTCTATGTTCTGGTGATTGTGTTTTGTTGACAAGGTTTCGGTGTTTCAGTGTTGGGTGATTCAGAGATTGATGATGCAAGTGTAGTTGATGGGTGTATTGCGGTGAGTAATTTTGTGCTTCAATGTTGTTGATGGGTCCAGTATAAAAATTGGATGAAACTGGGCCTTCAGATTATGGTGTTGTGCTTCAAGAGTATCCAGTATGAAAATTTATGAAACGTGGTCCCTGGAGGAAGAGAGAAGGTCATAGCCTTCTATAGGTCGGTGCCTACGTACTAGTAAACATATCAGTCAGTACAAGAGCCAGGGGGTTGGATCTCCCTTCCAATAGCAGCTGGAAAACAAGTGAATGTTGGAACCTTCAGTAGGCTGGCGCCTACGTACTAGTAAACATATTGGCTAGTACAAGTGCTAGGGGGTTGTAGCTCCCTTCTAGTAGTAGCTAGAGAACGAGAGAAGGTTGTAGCCTTCTGCAGGTGGGTGCCTGCATACTGGTACGAGTCTGTGCCAGTACAAGATTGTAAACAAGTTTTTCTTATATTAAAGGAAGACGACAGCAGGTGGTTTTTGTCCCGCATTGGGTTTCCACCTTATATCATGGTGTTCATGTGTGTTTATTATGTGTGATGATTTGTTTTGTTTTACTGCACCTGTTTACTGTTTATATGGTTAATGAAGCTCTGATGCACCTATTAAGGATCAACATATAATGGATTAACTGAATCATAAGTTTACTGGATATACGCTAGTTGCATTAAACATAGTTGCATGTACACGCGGTTTCCCTTAACTGAAGTAGCGTATATGAATCCGATTATGGAAATGAAAAAGTTATTGATTTGCTAATACTGATTCACCCCCCCTCTCAAAATCTATGTCACACGGTTCGAGTTCGAATTCGAGTTCGACAACAATTAAGTTCGATTCGAATTCGAATTTTCCGATCAAGTTCGAATGAGGTTCGGCATTAGGTTCGACTATACATATTTTTCAATATATATATATATGACAAAATAATAGAAAATTCAAAATCGATCCATAAACACATGAATACAAATTCTTATTAGTAAACATACATTAATAATGTAATCGTTCTAACATCTAGTTAAATGTAAGCATACACAATAGTACTTTGCAAAAAGAAATGACATAATTTTCAGTCTTCAAAATTTAAATGAATGTCAAATACTAGTATTCTTTTAAAAAATCACATAATCAAAACATGATCAAAATTTAAACATACATATTCCAATACAACTATATTAAGAACTCATTGTAGGACATCTTCAAATTTCAAAATTTTAAATATCATCAAAGTCATAATATCATCAAAGTCATCAACACATGGAATTCCATCATTTGGCTCATCTAGCGAGTCACCATCAATGCTAATATAATAAGGAAGTCATAAGGACCATTGCCAAGTAGTTATAATCCATAAAATTGTTCTAGGAAATTCAAAAAACATAGATAATCTATACTTATGGCCTACTAGTATGATAAAAAATCTCTCAATCATCATGTGCAGATGGCATAGTAAAGGGACTAGAATGGTGATCATCAAAGTCATCAATAAATGGAATTCCAACATTTGGCTCATCTAGTGAGTCACCATCAGTGCTAATATCATCTTCTTCTGGCTCTATATCAGCATCAAACCATGGCTGGGAGGAACTAGATACATCTTTGGCCACACTACTCAAGGCCAACTTCAAATTACTGCGAACATAAACAAGGTCTTCCAACCTTGTAGACAATAATTTGTTTCTTTTCTTGTACTGGATATGGTTAAAGCTACTCCAGTTCCTTTCACAAGCAGAGGCACTTGATCCCTGGCTCAAAATACGAACTGCAAAATGTTGCAATTCAGGAGTCTCTGATCCATAAAACTGCCACCATCTCCCTGGAGGAATATTGGGCCTATCTTGTACTACACTAGACCTTGCAAATATTCCCTCTTCCAACCTGTATGCTCGGAGTTGCTCTCTAATTCTCCTACATTCTTCTAGATTAGTGACCAACTGTTCAACTGCATCATAAAGGCCATTCATGACTTTTGCATCATTTGTTCTTTTTATCCCAAAGAGTCTAGGATCCAAATAACAAGCTGCTGCATGTAAAGGACTATGCAACATCTTCCATCTTTCATCAATCATCTCCCATATTGCAATGTACTCATTTTCCTCATTATTAAAAGATTTTGCAATGGCTTCTTTAGCACGATCCATGCCCTCATAAACAAAACCCATGGAAGGGGTATCACTATCAAC
>APFE030435987.1:282621-317946 GCA_000404065.3 Pinus taeda | reverse complement strand
TCAACAAAAACGTGTAGAATGATGAATTAGACATAAAAAACGTAAAAAAACATAGATTGATCATTGAACCATATCACATCAATCATCCAGAAATTATAATCGTCATCAACCATGTCCACAAGTTAGTAAAATACATATTACAACTGCAACATATTGAGTCTCGTGAATCATGATTCATCAAATTCAATCTTAAAGTTTCAACTTCAAGCCTTCAAAATTGAAAATTCAATATATAACATTTATCATTATTGATCACCAAAGTTGTACTTGTAAGTTAAGTTTAACCATTACAAGAAATAATATCTTAGATATTTCTAAGTCCTAACTTCTAATTGTTAACATGAAATGAAATGTTATAAAATGAAACATGAATAATGAAATGAAATGAAACAACTTTAATCTTTCACGAAGCATCATATCCATAATTCACAATCATTACCAATGAGTTATAATTGCCAACTTCAAACTTCAAATTTTCATTGTCACAGTCATATATTGTTTACAAAAAATATCATTATGATATGAAAAAGTCAAGAGTCAAGAGTCAAGGACTCAAGACTCAACAGTTATGAAAACTAATAGAAACTAGAAAAAGACAAGTAAACTGTAAATCTACATGTGGCCCTTGCCACGAGAGTCTCCAGGAGTATAAGCAGGTCGTGGTGGTCTTCTAGGAGTCTCCCACACAGACCAACGACCAGAACTAGAAGGCACATGCCCTCCACGTGAGGGTGTAGATGGAGGTGGCGACAACAAAGGAACAAGACTCGAAACTCGAGCACTGCTATTGGATGGTGGAGGTGGCATGGTTGCTGCAGTTGCTTCATCTTCATCCCTGATAAGTTCTTCTTCCAGTTCTTAAAGATGTATAGTGCCATCCTCCAAATTGTCTTCCTCTGGGTGGTTGTCCCAAATTTTATATGTGGGATCCTCATAAGCCCGATCACAGTAATGACTCAACAACCTCAAGTTGTAGTGCACATAAATCAAGCTTTCTGCTCGGTTTTCATTGAGTCTGTTTCTTTTCACATTATGTATGAAGCTATAGGTGCTCCAACACCTCTCTACAGAAGAAGTATTTACAACCTGTGATAGAACCTTTTTTTGCCAATTTTGGCAAAAGTCCTTGGCGGCCATATGTTTCCCACCATGTGAGAGAATCAAATCTCTCTGTCTTCCATTGCATGGAAGTTACCAAACAAGCCACTGCCACTGAAGTATTTGCCTATTTCAAGGCGCACAGCTGCACATTCCTCCCTATCAGGTATCAACTTTTCTAATGCTTGCAAATATCCACTAGTTACCTCTACATCTAAATGGGATTTGGTCCTAATCCCACCCCCTGGTGCAGGTTGGCCCAACCAAGATGTAGAGTAGTATTTTGGCGTAAGGATATACGCCAAGCGATGTAGTGGAAGATTAAGTCTATTCCACCGTTCACACACACAATTGTGAATTAGTTTGTACAAGTTGGGATCTCTGTTATGAACAGTATCTTTTATTTGCCCCAGCATGGTATCCATCTGCTCATACACCTCGCCAATCACTGGTTTTTCTGTATCTGCAAACCGAATCATGTGATAAATGGGCTTGGTGAAATCCAATACTTGCCTCACACTTGTCCAAAACTGAACATCAAGAGCGGCCTCCTCCACCAGTTCAAAACCTCGCCTGTCAGCTACATTTGTAGCCCTTTCCTTTAATACCTGTCAATGTGGACTTGATACCATGCTAGCCAATGACTCTCTTACCATCAAAAGGCGCCCAAAGGTGAGGTAATAGCTACCAAATCTGGTCTTTGCAATCTTCAACAACTCCAATCTTGAGTGACTGTGGAAAAGGCCATGGGTATTGCTATGATTTGTAATAAATTTTATCATTTGTTTGCCTTTCTTGTACAAATCACCAATCCATTTGTATTGTGCATTTTTGTTCTTGACAACATCATGCATCAGAAGGTTTAATGTGTGAACCAAACATCCAGACCAAAATATGTTGGGGTATTTATCCTCAATAATTGCTCCGGCTGCCTTACAATTAGGAGCATTATCAATGATGACTTGGATGACATTGTATGGCCCAATATGGTCAATTGTTTCAAGTAATTCTTCTGCAATGTTGATGGCGGTCTTGAACTTGTCTGAGTAATCATGTGCAGTTAGAAAGATGGCACCACTAACAGACACAGCAAGAACACTTATCAATGGCTTGCCTTTTACATTTGTCCATCCATCAGATACAATGGACACCCCATGGTCAGTCTAAGAACTTGTCATTCTATTCAAAGAATGTGATATTTTTTCTTTTTCATGATCAAGTCCAACGGTTCTTGCCTTGTCATACCCAGGGCTCTTGTATCCTTTAGGGGCATCATTTATGGCAGAAACCATTTCGTGCCAATAAGATGAGCGAATAACATTGAATGGGATCCCACATGCATAGAGAAACCTGTAAACCTTTGAATCCACATCATTCCTACACCCCTCATCAAGGAAATTTGATATGGTTCTACGCCTTAAAGCAGATGACCCTGTGCCTCCATATCCACTGCCTTGGGAGGATGCTGAAGGAGTTCTTTGTGCTTGTGATTGTGAGCTTGGTTCAACGAAACCTCTTGATTTTTTAGATTTGTATTGGGCTTCCTCCTCTTCCCTTATGTATTTGGCTCTATCCGGTGCTGACATCGCTGCACAAGTTTTGATTCCTATTTGTTTATCTCCATCCCATGGCCTTTTCCTGCATACGTGTTTTCTAGCACAGGTGTATGAACCTGGTAATTATTATTGCAATGGGGGAAATGAAATTTAGTGGCTCCACCCCCTTTCCCTGCTTTAGGCCTGTTAACATATTTCCACAATGGGGTTTGGTCTTGTTTAATTTTTTGAGAGTCATGTTCACCCTCCTCCAGCGCCTCCTCACGAGGGTTTTCATCAAATCCACTTTCTCCAGCTTTTTCATCCTCCTCTTCATTTTGGCCCCTCCGTTTCCTACTCCAACACCATAATAACCATGAAAGGGACCAAGAAGAGGAAAATGCCAAGAAATATAGCCAGGTCCATGATGTTTGATATTTGTAGGCTTTTGAATCTGCAAAATTTAATGGGAATGGGAATATGAATGAGAAAATTAATTTAATTTATTTAGATTAATTAATTTAATTTATTTAAATTCATGATTTTTTTACTTAATAAACTAAACTAAACTAAATTAAACTAAGTAACTAACTAAACTAAACTAAATTACTACCTAATCAAGGTTTAAAATACTAAATTACTAAGTTATTAACCTCCTTGCAGGCTTGCTCCTTGCTCCTCGGCGCTCGCTCCTTTGCTCAATCTCCTTTGCTCTCCTCAACTCATTCCAGTCACAATGAAATATTTTTTTGCCCCCCAAGTCGTTTAAAAAAAAAAAAAATTAAAATGAATTTTTTTTTTCACGTCCGCGGAAATTTTATCACGCGAATCGCTCCCAGCGTCGTGCCTGACACTCCCGAAGCGAAAGTTAAAAACTTGGGAGCGATCGGGAGCGATCGCTCCCTGATTGCTCCCAAGCTTTAATTTTCGCTGGAGTGAAGCTCCCGAATTTGCTCCCGATTTTGGTAGGGAGTGGAATTTTTTTATTGAGAGCACACTCCTGACCCACTCCCGAGCCGCTCCCACCCGAAGCGCGGATTAGGAGCAGGTTCGAAGGGGGTGGGGAGTGCTCCCCTGCAACTCTGCTATCAACCATGCAAAGCATATCAACAATTGGTTCGCATACTTTTAAGACCTTCTGAGCATTTTCCCAAAAAGCATTCCCTAAAATCACCTATTCCAACTCCTTTCCTTTAGCTTCCTTTGAAAGATGAGACTTTTCACACTCATTGTTGCAAAAAACACCTCTTATACTCCCGTTTTCTTCAACTAGCCTTTTGATAGTAATATAATATGTGGCAAACCTGGTGTCACAAGGCCTGAGCAACTCTCTAGATGCATTATTCCTGTACAAGCTCAATGTGAGGTGATGGTTAAATATGAAGTGAGAAATTTGTTTCCCCCTCCGAACTGTCTCGTTAATCCATGGAAACTTTGCCAAGTCATCGAACAATAAGTCAAGACAATGAGCAGCACAAGGTGTCCAATATATTTTTCTGTATTTATCCATGATCATTTTTCCTGCTCCGACACAATTTGAAGCACTATCAGTTATAACCTGGACCACATTTTCTTCTCCAACCTCAAGAAAATGTGGTCTTCAGAGGTCTTCTTATTCCCTTGAAAATAAATTCAGAGGTCTTCTTATTCCCTGATGCATCAACTACTTTCAAAAAAGTACCCCTTTAGGGCAATAAACCAACACATTAATAAGAGGTCTATAATTCATATCTGACCAACCATCTGATAAAATTGTGCACCATGTTTCCTTCCAAGAGTCTTTGATCTTCTGCAAATTGTTTGTAACTCTTTCTTTTGACCTCTTCAAAAGAGTGGTCCATATAGTCTCAGAACTAGGAGGGACATATCCTTTACCAAACCCTGCCATCATCTTACACGCATTGATGAAGTAAGGGCTTCTTGCCACATTAAATGGAACTGCAGATTCAAAAAACATATCAGCTACAACATCATCAACTTCTTGTTTTTGCATGGGCTTCCAAAGAGAATTTAGTGTAGCTGTCCCACTTGATTTACCGATCTTTGACTGAGATGAACTCCCAACACCAACCGTGCTTGAAGAAAGTGCAGAAAATGAATTGTAATTCATTGTAATTTCTGTTTGAACACGTTGTCTTTTGTTTTCATTCACTTCCGTAGCCTTTTGTATATTGTCATAATCTTTCTGAAGTGTCTCCTTGAGCTCTGCTGACACATTCTTGCAACCTTCAACATCACCTCCTTTGCCATTAGTGACAAAAAGTAAGTGGTCCATGACTCTAGTTAAAGATCTAAAAAACTCATTATTACATAGCTTGCATTTCAAATGCCTCCCATGAGGCCTATCCAATTTCTCCACATATTTCCATCCTTTTGCCACTGACTTTGGAGGTGCCATGACAAATATGTCTTCTTTTTTGTTGGCAATGGCATATTAAGATTAAAATTTAAATAAATGATACAATAGTGAAATTCAAATACAAATAAAACTTGATATTTTGATTAAAAAGTAAAAAGTAAAAAAATCTATTGAATCATACTAGGTCCTAGAACCTTGATAGGGTGTTTGACTTATCTTTTAATATTGATCACTTCTAAATCTTATTACAAGCATATAGAAGTTATCAAAAATGGAACCGTATTGCAGCTGGGAAAAAACAGTCATATATATTATAAACAATGCATAAAATACTCAAATTTTAATAAAAAGATTATACATTTAATGATTTATGTACATCATTGTGTAAAACCAAATCATTGGACATCGAATATGCAAAGTTCGCTGATGTATATATCATGTAATTGTCTTAGATACTGTAGTCTATATGTTGGCCACAAATGCACATTGGATGAATGATTTTGGACAGCAGGTCATGCAGAGGCTCATGAGAATATAAATCATCAGGTAAAGTCTGTAACCAGATGGCTTGCAACATTACATAGATATCAACCACAGGCCAAATTGACACACAAGGTATGACAAAAACACTATCAGCAATATTATTACAGAAGTGAGGGAAGATGCTATTGCATAAACCCAGGAGCAAACATAGGATATGCCACTGTAGTCTGTAACCAGATGACTTGCAACATTACATAGTCTATGCAAGTAACAACATTGTCTCCCTATAATCAAGTTGGTCAAGACTCAAAACTATATTCTATCATGAGGCCAAAACACATTGTGGTGTGTTTATGCAAAACAAGTTGATAGAATTGCTCTACTGCAGTCTGAAAATTAACTTGCAGTTGCAGACATATTCATAAGGCCCTGAGCAAAGACATATAAAAGATCCAATGATATGTTATGTGTTGAGAAGGCATCAACAGTCTAGAAAATTATATGTTAAGACTTATCTTGATGAAATTTAAGTTTTCAAATTCAATTTTCGTTCAATCTTTTTCCAACATGTCTATAGACTATAGGGAAAGAAATGAAGAAGATGATGAACTCTCAAAAGCATGTCTTCAATTAGATCCAGGATCATGGCATATCCAACTTCCAAAGCTCCAAGAGCATAAGAATAATCAAATTTCTGAATATTTGCATCCCTCCTTTTATTGATTTCGGTATTCTTACAAGATGACATGTACTTAGGTCATATTTTCTGGAGCATGTGATCCTGGAGACGATATCTGTTTTATTTTTTCTTTCTGTTTACTGTGGGAAGCATTTTTCTAAATAGCCATTTCAGAGCTATATGTCATGTTGAACAATTTTTTACTGGAGAATATTATGTGTTCCCATGTGGAGGACTAAAGATCTAACATTTTGAACTGTATTGGGCAGTTTTTCAGGAGAGGAACCTCTGTTTTTCTCTTTTATATGATGTCTACAGATATGCTTAAATGTATATACAATATGTAGTTTTTCCATAAAATTAAGATTTTTTCCTAGAGAAAAAAAATATCGTGGGTTGAGGAGAAAAAAAAATTAAGGAAAAGTGTTGGATATTTGGAATAATCATCGAGGCCCTCGAACCAAGAGAATAAATAGTCATGCAAAGACAAAATCAAAATGCACAAAAATTAAGCATTTGATATTGGAACTAAATTTGCTATCTGAAGCCTCCAAGTGGTTCTGATGTTTAATCTCATTTCAGTTCCTCCTATCGACTGTTGTTCCTCACATCTAATATGAAATACCAAGCTTGATGGTCACTGTAAATGTGGGTCTGAAAGGCTTCCAACTAGTTTTCTTTTTGTGGGTGATTTGATGGGCAATTGTTTGGTATCTTTTGTGAAAAATGCTGAGAAGGCTCTTGTGGACAAAGCTGAGAAGTCTTCATTTCAATTCGGCTCATCATCATCTGGTAAGCTCAAACTTGCACTATTTCAAGCCTTGTATTGTCTGAGAATTATGGTCTTTAGAATACCCATAATATGCTAAGAAAAAAATGAAGCAACTCCTTCGAATGGGGTGCCTAAGGTGCATGAGTACCTCCACATTCACTCACCTTCATGCTAACAAAGTGTTTCCAGGAAATAAGGTGAAAGTGTTGCGCACAAAAGGATGAAAGGTGACCCTTTATTGCTGCCCAGAAAAGGTAGAGTAACTTGTCTAATGACTCACTAACTGGCAGATAATTGCAGATCAGCTCTGTCAGTTGGTTGCCATATTTCTGCCAAATCCGACAGAATGCCAATGCCTAAAATAGGTAAGTGAAGGGTGAATATAACTCTAGAGGAATGCACCCTCCACTCTAGTCAAGCATAAAGCATTTAACTGTCATCATGAAGGCATGAAGACTACATGAAAACTTGAAAGAAATTACTGCTAGACTGCTATTATACTGACACCCTCCAGGCTGCCACAACCTGCTAAAATCAACACCTCAAATAGATTTTCAAATCAGTTGTCAGACTGTCATATAATTCTGTTACGATACTGCCCAAAATAGGATTAGAAACTACCAAAAGCTATGCCTTTTTGACTACTACAGGGCTGTACCCTAGTGTTATCATAAACGCTGACATACTTATGAAATCCATTTTTAGAATAGGTTGTAGCCTGTAACAACCATCATTAGTGCACCCTTACTCTGTCCATTATTCACCTAAGGAGGTTGCTTATATTTTCGTGGAAAATGCACATTTGAGAGTTGTTGTAGCTCACTTCCTATGCTACCCACTCTTGTAACAATACCATCAAATCTACCTTGAATAGAGGACCCAAAATGCTAGAAAAGGCCCTCAAAGTCAGCATGAAGCCACCTTGAAATCTATATCAAAATTCAGCCAGTAAAAGTCTGAAACATCTCCACCAATATGATCTTAAAATGTTGATTTGGAAATCTGGGCTTTGTCTTTGTTTCTAAGTGTGTATTCAAAGGTTAACAATTACTCCAACTCGGGGCAGCATCCCTACAGGAAGCTGAGATTCCCGGAACTCCAAATGCTAGAGAAACTTGAAAAGTGGCAACTTGAAAACAATTGAAGGACTCAAATCAACCCGTCAAACACAAATTCTGGATTCCAAGACCAGTGACCTATGACACAGCGCTAAAACAAACCTTGTTCCCAAGTCAACTCCAACCACATGATTCAGACTCATCCCATCAACCAATGGTATCCCAAGACACGTGTAAAAGGAAAAACTACATTTTAACAAATATTAACCCGGACCTAACGGTGGACTTACATTTGAGCACTGATCTAAAACATATAGAACACAAATTAGAATGTTGTAAACATATAATTAACTGTGTGCAAAGATAATCACGTGCCTAATAAAAATAGGCTTGAAATTGTAAATTTGGAGTGTAGTTGAAACGGCTTATTGGTAGGGGGCACAGCCTGATGTAATATATGAAAGATCCAAAGATAAACCGGCGAACCCAACACCAGCACGCAGCACAACAGTCAACCAAACTTAATTAAACTCAATATAAACTTATAAGTTATAACTTCAGATCGATGGTACCTAGAGGCTGGGTGACGGGTCCTGTGTTAGGGTGGGTGACGGGTGTTGCGTGCACACTGGTGACTACAGTCAAGTTTCAACGCCGACGCCGAAGCTCGAACTCGAAGCGTGTTGGTAGCAAATCGAACGGAGGTGCAATTGTGTGCCGGTGCAGCAAATCATGACATTGTGTCACGCGTGAGCAGCGTGATTGCACAGCCTATGACTCACAATCTGTTATCTCCTCAACGCTCACTGGTCAAGCCTTAGGCTCACACTGCGTGACTAGACAGCGCAATCAAACGCACAACTCTGCTCAATACAAATTTGAAATGCTCACTCAATACTCTCGACAGCATGTGCCAAAACGTTAGAGAGCCATCATTTATAAAGAAATATTTGGCAGGAAGCGTTGCAAAAAAGCAGTATGGGGCCCCTGGTTTTTCTTGTAAATAGCCAAATAAAACCGTCAAAAAAATTTGCGAACCCTAAATCGAACCTTAAAAAATTCGATTAAATTTGCGTTCAGGTTCATTTAGGTTTGAACATGTTCGTTCAAGTTCAAGTTCGATTAGGTTTGACTTCAGGTTCGAATTTCAGGTTCGCCGAACCTGAATGAATTTCAAATTTTTTTGAGGTTCGCCGAATTTCGAACCTGAACCTTCAAGTTCGGCGAACCCTGTGACATAGCTCAGAATTATTTCCAACAATTGGTATCAGAGCAGGTCCTTTGGTAGAAGTTTGATCGCTTGAAGGAGATCCGTAGAACAATGGGAAAGAAAGCGCGTCAGAAAAAGAAGATAGCTCAAAGGAATAGTGACAGCTTGCTGTTAAGTGGAAGCAAGTATTCAAATTCTGAATCACCTCAGATTGAAGATGAACAAGCATATGAAGCATCAGATAAAATCATAGATCAACAAGATCTATTTAACAAAAGGGAGAGTGCCCTCAAAGAAGAAGTTATCAACTTAAAAGCTCAGCTGGAGTGTGTCTTCAAAGTACGTCAAATGTTGCAGGAGCAGAATGAAGAACAAGAAAATGAGATTCTCAAACTAAGGCAACAAGTGGAAGAAGGAAGAAAGTCTGAAGAAATCTTGAAGATGCAATATCTAGAAAAGGAAGAACAACATCAGGTTGAGGTAAATATCTTGAAAGGTAAATTAGAAGAAAAAGATTTCAAGACAGTACGAAGATTTTGGATGATATTCTTAGTAGTCAAAGGTCGCCTTCTATCAAAACTGGTCTTGGTTTTTATGAATCTGTTGAAGGTGAATCTAGCTCACAAGGTGAGGCAAGGAACTCTAATACAAAATCTGAAATGCTCAACAAGGAGATGAGAGGTCAACCCCATCAACAACCAAAGAAAGAAAGTTTTCAAAGAAAATCCTTTACTCCTAACTGTGGAAGTGATAGACGGTTATTTCCTCCAATGAATAATGTTGCATGTTTTATATGTCATAACTTTGGGCATGTTGCAACTAGATGCAGAAGTAGAATGGTTCAAGACCATCACACAAAAAGATCATCACGTTCCAAGTACTTTAAGGGATACTATTTTGCTTGCAATATGTTTGGTCACAAAGCCATTGACTGCTATAGAAGGAATACGAAACATATAAGATGTTATGCATGTAACAAGCTTGGACATATAGCAAAGGAATGCAGGAGAAGATTTTGGGCACCATACCAAAAGGAGAAAACATCATCACAGTCGAAGATATGGAAGAAAAAGGAAGTACAGTCAGAAAGATGTGGCATAGCGGAGTATACAAACATGATAGACTCAGAGGGAGCTGAAGGTGTGGAACCTCAGTGTTCTAAATGTCATATGCAAGTTTCATAAAGACAAGTCGTGTGTATATGTGAGTTCGAAGCTGCACAGTCGCATATATGTTGGTTAGAGGAAAAGCAGTGGGACAGACTCAAGAAAAAGGGTTTGATATGATTCAGTCAATTATTTGCTATGTCTGATAATGGTTACAATCTGCTGATGATGTGTGGAAATGTGTTGGTACTCATAAGATGTTGTTTAGAAGTGCTTTTGATCCTAACTTGATGATGATGATGCCTTGATACTTCTTGTTGATATATGCATGATTAGATCTGACAGTGAAATAGATGGAACAGGTTCAGGGGGAGCATATGCTTTGAATAAATGCATTGTTGGCATTATGGTTAGAAATCTTTGGTGATGATGCTTATGTGGCTAAATGATTGTTGGTTGGTCAAGAGAATGGTATTGCAGGTTACAGGTCTGGACGCTAGTGACAGATGCTTATGGTGCAGATCATATATGGTGTATGATACTTGCTGATGATTATCATGGTCTTGTTTAGATTGCTAGTCATTGTTATAAAAGTCATGTATACCATTTGATGTAAAGGTCATGAAAAGACCTAATTTGTAACCCCAATTTGCATGGGAAGGATGATGTAATAATGTCCATTTCAGTCATGTATAAACATTTGGTATATCCCCACTTGGTTGGGTGGATAAGTCAAAATGGTGTATCCCCACTTGGTTGGAAGACTGATGTATGTATGAGTCACAGGAAGGTCATACTCACTTAGTCGAGTTGTGGAGTCATGTTATTCTTTTGAAAAATATTTTTGCAGACTCTGCATGTGCTCAGGGGGAGCATGGACGGATTGGTACATTTTGGCATGTATAAAGGGAGAGCTCGATCAAAGATTTCAGCGTGTACCCAGGGGGAGTATGGACAACAGAATGTATATCAAGGGAGAGAATATCTTAGTCCACCCTTTGCCCTTGATGTCAAAGGGGGAGAGTGACTTGGTGTGGTTGTTGCCATCAAGTCCCAAGGGGGATATTGTTGGCATTATGATACAGGTATGACACAAGTGTTGTCCTTGATGGCAACTCTCTCAGATGAAAGATCACAGTATAGCTGGTAAACAGCAAGAATGAAGAAAGAAAGGCATACGCAGGTTCACCATTGACTGAGCCGCGTATACACGCAGGTTCACTATATCCAAAGGTGCGTATAACGTACACACGCACTTTCACAAAAGGAAAGGCGCGCACATGTTGGAAAACTAAGTTTTGGTCTGTGGTATTTGGTCCATGGTATTTTGGTATTGATCCATGGTATTTGGTCCGAGGTATTGACCCTAGTGGGTCCAAGGTATCGGTCCTACGTGTTTTTGGACCATGGTATTGAGAGAGGCCTAAACCTATATAAGGAGAAGAAGATCATTAGGCCAAAGTGCAAGTGTGCAAGTGATGAATATCTAATGAAGTGTGAGATCTAGTATGTTGGTTATGGGTTTGTGATGCTTTGCTTGATTTGAACCAAGGGTGCACCTATGTAGTTGATGATGGATGATGGATTGGGATCGTAAGGCTTGAAATGTATTATCATTATGTGGTTTGATCATGGATAGACTAGATCTGAATTATTAACGCATATTTTATTGTATAAATGTTATGATCTGGGTATGACTGATGTCTGGAATTGCTGCAAAGTTATGAGTAAATATTTGCATATCTGTACGCGGGTTCACTTTGGTAAAAGCGCGTATACACGTTGGTTCGGCTCATCAGAGTAGCGTATACAGTGTGAAGTATGATATTTGAAGTTGTTGTTGGATCTGATTGTTGTTGCAGAATTCTATGATCTGCTCTGTGTTCTGGTGACTATGTTTTGTTGACAGGGTTTCAGTGTTTCAGTGTTGGGTGATTCAGAGGTTGATGATGCAGGTGTAGTTGATTGGTGTATTGCAATGGTGATTAATTTTGTGCTTCAATGTTGTTGATGGGTCCAGTATGAAAATTGGATGAAACGGGACCTTCAGATTATGGTGTTGTGCTTCAGGAGTATCCAATATGAAAATTTATGAAATGTGGTCCCTGGAGGAAGAGAGAAGGTCATTGCCTTTTGTAGGTCGGTGCCTACGTACTGGTAAACATATCGGCCAGTACAAGCCAGGGCGTTGGAGCTCCCTTCCAGTAGCAGCTGGAAAATGAGTGAAGGTTGGAGCCTTCTGTAGGCCGGCGTGTACGTACTAGTAACATATCGGCTAGTACAAGAGCCAGGGGGTTGTAGCTCCCTTCTAGTAGTAGCTGGAGAAGAGAGAAGGTTGTAGCCTTATGCAAGTGGGTGCCTGCATACTGGTATGAGTCTGCGCCAGTACAAGATTGTAAACAGGTTTTTCTTATATTGAAGGAAGACGACAGCAGGTGGTTTTTGCCCCGCATTGGGTTTCCACCTTATATCATGGTGTTCATGTGTGTTTCTTATGTGTGATGATCTATTCTATTTTACTGCACCTGTTTACTGTTTATATGGTTAATGAAGTTCTGATGCACTGATTAAAGATCAACATATAATGGATTAACTGAATCATAAGTACTGGATATATGCTAGTTGCATTAAACACAGTTGCGTGTACATGCGGTTTCCCTTAACTGAAGTAGCATATATGAATCTGATTATGGAAATGAAAAAGTTAGTGATTTGCTAAAACTAATTCACCCCCCCCTCAGAATTATTTCCAACAATTGGTATCAGAGCAGGTCCTTTGGTAGAAGCTTAATCGCTTGAAGGAGATCCGTAGAACAATGGGAAAGAAAGTGCGTCAGAAGAAGAAGACAGCTCAAAGGAACAATGGCAGTCTGCCGTTAAGTGGAAACAAGTATTCAAATTCTGAATCACCTCAGATTGAAGATAAACAAGCAAATGAAGCATCAGATAAAATCATAGATCAACAAGATCTATTTAACAAAAGGAAGAGTGCCCTCAAAGAAGAAGTTATCAGCTTAAAAGCTCAGCTAGAGTGTGTCTTCAGAGTATGTCAAATGTTGTAGGAGCAGAATGAAGAACAAGAAAATGAGATTCTCAAACTAAGGCAACAAGTGGAAGAAGGAAGAAAGTCTAAAGAAATCTGTAAGAAGCAACATCTGGAAAAGGAAGAACAACATCAGGTTGAGGTAAATATCTTTAAAGGTAAATTAGAAGAAAAAGATAAACTATTATGATTTCAAAACAGTACTAAGATTTTGGATGATATTCTTAGTAGTCAGAGGTCGCCTGCTATCAAAACTAGTCTTGGTTTTTATGAATCTATTGAAGGTGAATCTAGCTCACAAGGTGAGGCAAGGAACTCTAATACAAAATCTGAAATTCTCAACAAGGAGATGAGAGGTCAACCCCATCAACAACCAAAGAAAGAAAGTCTTCAAAGAAAATCCTTTACTCCTAGCTGTGTAAGTGATAGACGGTTATTTCCTCCGATGAATAGTGTTGCATGTTTTATATGTCATAACTTTGGGCATGTTGCAGCCAAATGCAGAAGTAGAATGGTTCAAGACCATTACACAGAAAGATCATCACGTTCTAGGTACTTTAAGGGATACTGTTCTGCTTGCAATATGTTTGGTCACAAAGCCATTGACTGCTATAGAAGGAATATGAAACATATAAGATGTTATGCATGTAACAAGCTTGGACATATAGCAAATGAATGCAGGAGAAGAGTTTGGGCGCCATACCAAAAGGAGAAAACGTCATCACAGTCGAAGATATGGAAGAAAAGGGAAGTACAGTCAGAAAGATGTGGGATAGAAGAGTATACAAAAATGACTCCGAGGGAGCTGAAGGTGTGGAACCTCAGTGTTCTAAATATCATACGCAAGTTACATAAAGGCAAGTTGCATGTATACGTGAGTTCGAAGCTGCACAGTCGCGTATATGTTGGTTTGAGGAAAAGTAGTGGGACAGACTCAAGAAAAAGGGTCTAATATGATTCGGTCAATTATTTGCTTTGTTTGATAATGGTGACAATTTGTTGATGATGTGTGGAAATGTGTTGGTACTCATAAGATGTTGTTTAGAAGAGCTTTTGATCCTAACTTGATGATGATGATGCCTTAATAATCCTTGATAATATATGCATGATCAGATCTAACAGTGAATAGATGGAACAGGTTCAGGGGGAGCATATGCTTTGAATAAATGCATTGTTGGCATTATGATTAGAAATCTTTGGTGACGATGCTTATGTGGCTAAATGATTGTTGGTTGGCCAAGAGAAAATGGTATTGCACGTTATAGGTCTGGATGCTGGTGACAGATGCTTATGGTGCAGATCATATATGGTGTATGATAGTTGCTGATGACTATCATGGTCCTGTTTAGATTGTTGGTCATTGTTATAAACGTCATGTATATCATTTGATGCAAAGGTCATGAAAAGACCTAATTTGTAACCCCAATTTGCATGGGAAGGATGATGTAATAATGTCTATTTCAATCATGTATAAAAATTTGGTATATCCCCACTTCGTTGGGTGGATGAGTCAAAATGGTGTATCACCACTTGGTTGGAAGATTGATGTATGTATGAGTCATAGGAAGGTCATACTCACTTAGTTGACTTGTAGAGTCATGCTATTCTTTTGAAAAATATTTTTGCAGACTCTGCATGTGCTCAAGGGGAGCATGGACGGATTGGTACATCTTGGCATGTACAAAGGGAGAGCTCGATCAGAGATTTCAGCATTTACCCAGGGGGAGTATGGACAACAGAATGTATATCAAGGGAGATAATATCTTGGTCTGCCCTTTGCCCTTGATGTCAAAGGGGGAGAGTGACTTGGTGTGGTTGTTGCCATCAAGTCCAAAGGGGGATATTGTTGGCATTATGATACAGGTATGACACAAGTGTTGTCCTTGATAACAACTCTCTCAGATGAAAGATCACAGTATAGCAGGTAAACAACAAGAACGAAGAAAGAAAGGTATACGTAGGTTCACCATTGACCAAACCTCGTATACACACAGGTTCACTATATACAAAGGCGCGTATAACGTACACACGCACTTTCACAGAAGGAAAGACATGTACATGTTGGAAAACTAAGTTTTGGTCCATGGTATTTGGTCCATGGTATTTTGGTATTGATCAATGGTATTTGGTCCGAGGTATTGACCCCAGTTATTGGGTCCAAGGTATCGGTCCTACATGGTTTTGGACCGTGGTATTGAGAGAGGCCTAAACTTATATAAGGAGAAGAAGATCATTAGGCCAAAGTGCAAGTGTGCAAGTGATGAATATCTGATGAAGTGTGAGATCTAGTATGTTGGTTATGGGTTTGTAATGCTTTTCTTGATCTAAACTAAGGATGCACCTATGTAGTTGATGATGGATGATGGATCGGGATCATAAGGCTTGGAATGTATTACTATTATGTGGTTTGATCATGGATAGATTAGATCTGAATTATTGATGCATGTTTTATTGTATAAATGTTATGATCTGGGTATGACTGATGTCTGAATAGCTGCAAAGTCATGAGTAAATATTTGCAGATCTGTACGCCAGTTCACTTTGGTAAAAGCGCGTATACACACTGGTTCGGCTCATCAAAGTAGTGTATACATTATGAAGTACGATATTTGAAGTTGTTGTTGGATTTGGTTGTTGTTGCAGAATTATGTGGTCTGCTCTGTGTTCTGGTGACTGTGTTTTGTTGACAGGGTTTCAGTGTTTCAATGTTGGGTGATTCAGAGATTGATGATGCGGGTGTAGTTGATGGGTGTATGGCAGTGGTGATTAATTTTTTGCTTCAATGTTGTTGATGGGTCTAGTATGTAAATTGGATGAAATGGGGCCTTCAGATTATGGTGTTGTGCTTCAGGAGTATCCAGTATGAAAATTTATGAAATGTGGTCCTTGGAGGAAGAGAGAAGGTCGTAGCCTTCTATAGGCTAGCACCTACGTACTGGTAAACATATCGGCTAGTACAAAAGCCAGGGGGTTGAAGCTCCCTTCCAGTAGCAGCTGGAAAACGAGTGAAGGTTGGAGCCTTTAGTAGGTCGGTGCCTATGTACTAGTAAACATATCGGCTAGTACAAGAGCTAGGGGGTTGTAGCTCCCTTCCAGTAGTAGCTGGAGAACAAGATAAGGTTGTAGCCTTTTGCAGGTGTGTGCCTGCATACTGGTATGAGTCTGTGCCAGTATAAGATTGTAAATAGGTTTTTCTTATATTAAAGGAAGACGACAACAGGTGGTTTTGTCCCGCATTGGGTTTCCACCTTCTATCATGGTGTTCATGTGTGTTTCTTATGTGTGATGATCTGTTATGCTTTACTACACCTGTTTACTGTTTATATGGTTAATGAAGTTTTGATGCACTAATTAAAGATCAACATATACTGGATTAACTGAATCATAAGTTTACTGGATATACACTAGTTGCATTAAACACAGTTGCGTGTACACGCGGATTCCCTTAACTGAAGTAGTGTATATGAATTTGATTATGGAAATGAAAAAGTTAGTGATTTGCTAAGACTGATTCACCCCCCCTCTCAGTATTATTTCCAACAGGGGGTTGTCACTTTGATCCCTACTCACTTTGTTCTAACAGTCTCCCAACAACAGGCTATCGGGGTTAGTCCCTATGGAATGAGATGAAGGAAAGCAAGTTGGAAACCAACTTGTCTTGGGAGACACGGATGAGTGGCCTAGCCAATTGGTTGAAATTAAGCAAGATTATTGATTAGATTTGATTTTCTATTATGAAACCAATGCCTTAATGGAGTCACAAATTCTTGCTTATAATAAATTGGAACCAAATGGCCGGATGGACACCTGCTCCTTGAATGGTTGACTAACCTATATGATATGCAAATCCTAGAACCTATGTGAGATGTAGTGATCTTGGTAAATTTTAGCTAAATGCCTAGTCTAAGTGTAACCTTCCTTTAACTATTTTGAAGCTAGGCTCAAAGGTAGGTTGTGGGAAGCAAGTTAGGGCTTGATTAACGATACCCTCTTTTAGGCTTCTATCACCCGATTCCTTGAGTGCTGTAGAGACTGTGGCTCTGACGACTGCAAGGTCACCATGTTAACCACCGAAGAGTTTTCGAAACCCCTCAAGCTAGATAAGAAGGGTTGTCCTATGTCTCTATTAACCTAGCTTATGCTAAGAGGTAAATTTTAGTGCAAATCTAGATCTAGTATGCTTATGCAAGAGACGATGACTGAGATTTATCTTGAGTTAAGATTTTCTTAATTTGTTTAGGTACTTAATTAGAATATTTTTAAGAGTGCTTAACAACAATGAATTGCAATCTTAGACAAGATAAGATGCTTAGAGATACAAGTGTAAACTTCAACAATATTCCACAAGATACCAAGTAACCCAAGATGCCAAATGTTTAAAATAGTCAATCAAGGTGTTGATCACAGATTTATGACAATTTATACCATCAATACTACTTCAGAAAATTCAGATCTTATCAATGTTGTAACAGTTGTGCATAAACCTCTTTAAATGACGAAACTTGCCCAACACATAAAACACCAAAATTCTAATGACCAACAAATGTAATTTAGCATGTTTAGATCACTTTAAGATGATGTATTCAGTAAAATTTCAGATCCAATTTCTCAATTTACAGTAGTGAATAAAGACAGATCAACAAGATAAAACTATCAAAAATAGATGGCCAATATGCCCAAAAATAGCAAAATGCACTAGAACTTGAAAATTTCAATTTTAGGGCTTTTAAAGAGTTTGACTCAACAATTTTAAGAAATTATATGTTTATTACAGTGGTGAGTTAAACATTAACAAACCAATCAAGCTAAAAATAGATGCCCAATATTTCAGAAAATAGAAAGAAAAAAAATCGGAAATTGAAAATTTTAGTTTTTGGCCCTTGTTAAGTATTTGGTTCAAAAATTTTAGATCTGCAAAAAATTTCAGTTATGCAAAAATATCCAACAAGCTTAAATGTTAGATCTAGGCCAAAACGCAAGTACCCAAGAGGCCAAAATTTGTGAAAATAAAGATTTTGCAATTTTAGATAACTTTGATGATTTAGTTTGTGATTTTAAAGCCTAATTATTAATAATTTACTTGCTGTAATAAAACCACAGAAGACAAGGGTTTAGAGGTCAAACCCTAGGCCTAAGGCTTTGAAGATCCCACTGTTGAAAATCATTGAAACTTTGGGATCACTTTGTCGCTGGAAAAATAAGAATTTTGAAACCTTAATCCTGTAAAACCACGAAGTATTTAGCCTTAAAACTTCATTTTAAGGTTTCAGGTAAATTTAGGGTAAAAGAGGTCAGGAAAATGGAGAACAAGGCTAAGGGAAGCGAATTTGCGAGGATAAATGGGCTGGGATGATAGATCGGGGCACAAGGATGAAGGATAAGGCCTCAAAAGGGCCAACGCTATGCCTAATGAGGCTAACGTTTGGGAAAAAGAGGGTATGGAGGCCTAGGGAAAAGCCTAAATCAAGACGCTGAAGGGATGGAGGCTAACGCTGAGGCCTAGGAAGGAAAATTTGGGCCTAGAAATCCTAAAAATGTTGAAACCCTTGCTCAAAATGTTTATGCTTCAGCTCCTTTTATTTGTTTTCAAAAAAATTTCGTGGGAAACCTGCAAAAAATTCCAAGAAGCTAGATCTTACCCTCATGGCCCTAGATCTAACTCTTCTTCCACTTCATTTCTCGATCTAACCTGTAAAAATAAAAATAGAAACACCCAAACCCCAATATATACAAAAATAAAACTAAAACCCCAACCCAAACTAGAAAAATAATTTACAAATTTAAATTTACAAAATATACACGGGTTTTCAAATGAATTTTGAGAAAATAATTTTTATGATTTTTTTTTCCTTGAAAGAATGGCTAAAATGCTTTAGAAAAATTAATGTTCACTATAGCCCAAGTGAAAATTTAATCCACCATATAAAAACTAGAGATCCAAGCAAAGTAACCCTTGCCCACAGTCTGTGAACTTGGAGACCAAGGATTGAGTACTTGCACACACTATGTATTATCTCAAAATAACAATATAAAGCATCACATAAGAAGCCTGTAGTCAATACATACCACAGATCAACGACAAGAACACCTTGAGTTGCGCCCCAAAGTCTTTTATTATAGTAGAAAAAATAGTTCCCAGTGGGACAATAGTTTACAAAATGCTTCAGCAGCAATTATAGCCAGAGATCAAGATGACTAGAGACTCAAATGACTCTATAATTTATAGATAAATCTTCCAAATGGAAAAATAATGACTAGTTTCTTTAATCCTTGTCAAAATAATCTTGGTCATTGATAAATACTTCAAGATTTTTTAATCTTGGACCTTGATTTCTTATTTTTGAGGAATTTTCGAATTTATCTTTTAATTATATTTTAATTAGCTCAAAATTAATTATTTAGAGTCAATTTCCTCAAAAATTTGACTTTCACTTAACCACCAAGGTCCAAGGGTCCAAATTTTCTTGAAAAATACAATATTCCCTTGGTGGAGGACCTTTAAAAATTGATTCTTTCAAGACCCACGAACTTTTCCATTTGGAGAATTTATTTTCCTAGACAATGTAATTTTGACTCTTATTAATTAATTTTCTGGCTTAGGATTTAATTTTATTTTGCTAGAAAAATTAATTAATTTACACATGAGGGGATTAATTACTTTTCCAACCCTCTAATAGATACAATTTTTCATTTACAAGACTCAAAGAGGGAATACATATTCATTTTAGACCCTCAAGACACATAACCCATCTGTGACTCAATATGATTTAGTAAACCAAGTGATTTGTAATAAAATAATTTAACCAATTAACTTAAATTGTTCCCAAATCACTTTTACATCAAACTCGACTAAAACACTAGGACTCACCTAATAATTCGACAATAAATTTCACCCTAGCATTAGGGGTTTAAGCAGGAGGAAAAACTCTTTTGATTAGCTGTGTCGAAAAACTGAACACAAGTAATCGGTGAGGTTAAAAAAGCTCCTAGGATGGAATTCGTCATCAACTTATAAACTTACGTAGGTTGTTACATAGACTCAATGTTTTACTGAGATCATTTACAATATATAACTTGCAAAATGGGATGACCATGACACATGGACCGCTGATATGTGATCCGATCCTTGTTGAAAAAGTTGGTACTTCTGCTTCCCCGGAACTTTGACAATTTGAGTGCAACAGGTATCAAGTCCACAAGTGACTCTTGTGGTGCTCCAACCTCCAAACCCTGAACCCTAGGGCTTGGAGTACCTCCTAATTTACTCAAAAATCAACACTCCCTCTTAGTGAGGGAGGTACTTCCAAGACTAGGAAGTAACTCATCGTCATCATCACTACTTACAACTCTTGCCCAACTCTTGGCACTCCCCACTAAAGCGATCCCTATAGCATGAACCACGCCTCTCTCAAAAGTGTCGTTGTCACTGGAAGCATCTTGCTTCTTCTTCTTCTCCTGTATCACTTTCCAATGCCTCCACGATTCCTTCTTGGTAGATGTGGAAGCACCCTTGCTCCCTACAAACCGTGCGCTCTTCTTGGGTTGCAAACTCTCCCTCTGAATCTGCAAGCTCCTACTAGAACTCGACTCCTTCTAAGCTTCTAGAACCTGGACCTCCTCCAACCCAATGACGCCCAATCCAATCACTGTGAAATCTACTCGTTGTTGAAGTTTCCAACCTCCCAAGCTACTAAAAAATCAATAGCTTCAGGATAACAAACTATGAGAGAGACAGTGAATTGCTCCAAATGAATTCGAACTGCCTTGTATATATAGCCTTCCAATGAGGTCGAATTGTCCTTCTTGAGCCCGACTTGATCTCCTTGAGGCTGACTTGGTGTGGAGGGGACAAATAGCATATTTGACTCAATATTAATTCTTTTTACATGATTCAAAAGTCCAAGAAGGGTCTCTTTTAATGGATAATGACTCGGAATAAATCCTAGAAGTCCTCAATGGGGACTTTGACCTAAAACATGATGACCCAAGCATGAAACCCATGCTCTAATAAGTCATAATAATAATAATAATAATATTTTCTTCATTCTTTTGATAAATACATTTCATTGTGACTCAAATACATTTATGAAGACCGAACCTAGTTACATATTTCAACATCTTGCCCGTCCAAGATATCATGGTAGATCCTAGGCTAAAACAACACCTTGATGTGCTCTTCCTGTCAATAACATTTTCATCCCAATTAGCATCGGTATATCCATGTAGCTTCACATCTCTGGCAATATATCTTAGTCCAAGATTAATCGTCCTTGGTAGTGACCCAGTGTGCATGGAGAGGCTCAATCATAAATTGACTTAAAGTGTTAACTGCAAAACATATGTTTGGTCGAGTGTTCACAAGGAACTTCAGTGCCCTAGTCAATCACTAATACTCAAAGGGATTCACCAAACCAGGTCCAGTAGCTTCTCCACATAACTTCTTGAAGTTCATCTCCATCGGTGTGGCCATGGACTTGCATTCTACCGTTCCAAATATTTCTAGTAGTTTCACAACATATTTCCCTTGTGAAAGGAAAATCTCACCAAGCCTATGCCGCATCTCTAAGCCCAAGAAGTAGTGCATCAATCCAAGGTATTTCATCTCAAATTTAGAGGCTAGCTCCCTCTTACACTCGAGAATCAAAGGCTTTCCACCTGTCAAGAATAATTCATCAACATATAAAACCAAAATCGAGGGCATACCTTGGATAACTTTGAATTAGATGTCTGGGTCGGCATTGCTTCTTGTGAAGCCAAGCTTCATCAGGTACCTATCAATGTGAGCATACCAAGCCCTAGGGGCTTGCTTCAATCCATAGAGTACCTTCTTCAACCTGCACACATGAGTCTTCCTGTCCTGTACTTCAAATCCCTGTGATTGCTTAACATATACTTCTTCTTAGAGTTGCCTTGTAGAAATGTGGTTTTCACATCCATCTGATGAAGATTCCATAATTGATTAGCAGCAAGGGAAACAATAGATTGAATAGTAGTATAGTTGGCAACTAGTGCAAAAATGTCATCATAATCTTCTCCCTCTTTCTGGGAGAAACACCTGTTTATTTCTGGTAGTATTAGATGTGCTCTAAGCCTCAAAATTTGCAGGGAGGCTAGGATACATGTATTCCAAAATACCCAAAAATCGTTTTGGGAAATTCCACCCTGAGAAGATTTTATTAAAATAATTAATTATTTTTAATGGATGTCTAAGTCTAAACTTAGGAAATTAAAATAATTAAAGGGCATTAATTAAACTGAAGATGAAACTTCTAGAAGAAGACGAGGATCAAGCCAAAATGATCGGAGCCATTGATTAGAATCTAATCTGGGTCGTTGGAAATTAAAATAATTAAAGGGCATTAATTAAACTGAGGGTGAAACTTCTAAAAGAAGATGAGGATCAAGCCAAAATGATCTGAGCCATTGATTAGAATCTAATCTAGGTTGTTGATTCTCAATGAGAGGATTATAAGAAGATGCTTGATGGGCATTTGGAAAACACATCGAGTGACAAATCAAGAGATCGATTTTCGATTTCTAAAGAGTGTGAAAATTCTTCAACAGGAACCCGTACTGTAGCAAACTGATGTTACTTCTACTTGTTAATTCATGCAAGTTATTTACTGTGCTCTATAGTAAATATCGAAGCTAAGTTGCAGGAAACGCAGGGGGAGGGGTCGTTTCTATACGGAAACGAAACGGAAACGCGTTTCCGCGTACCGTACGGCGTGGAAACGCGTTTCCGTCTGTACGGGCGCGTTTCCCCGAAATGGAAACGCGCCCGTACGGACGGAAACGCGTTTCCACGCCGTACGGGCCCCGTTTCCCCCCACAAATAACACTTGTTTTAAATTTTTTTTTTTTTTTTCTAATTAATTTTTAATTTTTTTTTAGGGATCTCTTCTCTTGCTGCCCTGAATATTGAGGAGGATTCTGAAGTGGAATTGGTGCATCAATCTTCTTCAGCACCACCATCCACTGGTTGAGCATTCTGCTGCTTCTATTTTTGATGAGATTGGTTATGATGAGGATTAGTCTTTTGTGACTTGTCCTCTATAGTTCTTGCAGCCTTATAGTCCTTATTGTACTGCAGCCTTATAGTCTTTATTGTACTGCAGCCTCATAATAATATAAATAAAGGCTGATTTTGGAATTTTCCAGTTCCTATTTTTTTTATTTTCCATTATGTGATGACTCATGAGTAAATGTGATCATTTGTGATGGTAAATTTAATCTTAATGTTTAAAATGTTTAAGTAAATGTAATCATAATTCATTAATGCTTTATGTTGCACATATATATAGTAATAAAATATTTTAAATGTTTTAATATATATATATATATATATATATATATATTATATATATTCGCGTTTCCCCATTTCCAAAATTTGGGGAGGTCGCGTTTCGTTTCGCTTCCCCGTTTCCCCGTTTCGTGCAACTTAGTATCGAAGCAAATACATCTGCAAATCTTCACTTAACTAACATATATGCGGAAACAAAATACTAAGCAAAAAAGAAAAATACATCACATAGGACACAGTTATTTTGGACAAATAGTCCTCAGAAAAACCCAATGTGGGAAAACCGGTGTAGCAACTCTGAGTGTTTTATTATTATGCAGGAGAAATTTTGAGTACAATTCTAAGATGCTCAACTAGAAACCTGATACAAAGAGAATACTGAACAAAAGACTGGTGAAATTATCTGACCTTGTCACTGGAGAATTAGTGACTGATCCTGCTGCTTTAGAGGCTCTGTGTCACCCTGGACAATTTTTGCGTCACTCCTCCTAGGTATTATGCTGCCTCTCCTCTAGATCCTCTATTGGCTGAGAAATCGACTTTCTACCTCCTAGACTCACACCTGCGCTTCTGGCAACTGAATTTTGACTTCCCTCAACAGGAACTCGACTTCCCCTCAAGGACTGCGTTGCCTTTGTGTTAGCATTGCGTGGGCCAGTGCCAGCCTTCCTATGGATGTCTTTATGTTCTCCCTCTACCCCGTACTCTCTGGAAATTCCTTCTTCTAGATTCTTACTACCCCTCTGTTGCAAGATCTCCTCAATCAATTTTCCTCCTGAGAACTTCTCACTTCAGAAAATCGATTTCCTCAATCTCTCAGTGGGTTTTCCAAATGACCTTCAAGCCCCTTCTTATATCTCCCTGTTGGACAACCAATAACCTAGATTAAAACATAATCAAAGGCTCGGATTGTTTTGTCTTGATCCATGGCTTTTTCTAGAAGTTTCACCCTTGATTAGATTAATACCGATTGATCCATTAAAAATATTAATTATTTTAATAAAATCACTTATGCATGGAATTTTCCATAACACTTTCTGGGTTCTTTGGAATACTTGTGCCCAAGCCTCCCTGCAAAATTTGAGGCTTAGAGCACATCCGATGCTACCCTGAATCAACAAAGAGCAGCGCAGCAGTTGTCAAAGAAGTGATCGAGGTGATTTCTTATAGTGAGGGGCAGGGATAGTTTTCGGAGGAGGATTTCCTGATTCGGGGATACATTGTAGAGGAGGCATAGAGAGATCCAGAAGAGGCAACACAGAGCCACGCTGGGCAGCGTAGGGCCACATTGAGGCAGCACAGAGCCTGAGGGGAGATCCGAAATTTGTTGGAGAATCGAGTTCCAGAGCTAGAAGTTGGGGTGTGAGACCAGAAGGGTAGAAAGTCGAAGTTCCAGAGGCAAATCGATCAGCCTGAAGGAGTGACGCAACTCCCAGAAGCTTGATGCAGAGCAACACAGTGATTGCGCAGAAACTGCGCAGAGGCAGCTAGAGGCTAGCCATTCATTGGTTGGATCTATACTAGATCGCCAATGATAGTGTGAGGTATATCTCATTCATCTCTCCGTCGGTCAGATTCTTTGTATTAGATAGCCAGTAAGCCATCCAAAGATTATATTCAGAAACTATTGCATAATAATTCAAACCCTTAGTTGTTGCACCGGTTTTCCCACATTGGGTTTTTTTGGGGACATTGGTCCAAAAACAATGGTGTCACTTGTGTGTGTTATTTCTTTCTTGCTTAGATTCTTGTTTCTGCATATTATTTAAAGTTGTGAAGGTTGCAGTTGTATTTACTTCGATATTTACAGTAGAACACAGTAAATAACTTGCATGGATGAACAAGTAGGATAAGTAATATCAATTTGTTGTAGTAGTGATTCGGGGATTCTCGAATTTTCAGAACCCCTAGCCACGAACCTTGCCTTGTATTTCTTGATACTTCCATCGGCTCCATGCTTGATCTTGTACAACCATTTTGAAGTCACAACAAACTTTTCTTTGGACCTTGGAACTACTTCCCACACATCATTCTTCATTATAGACTCATATTCCTTTACCATAGCATATTCCCTTACCTACTCTTTCACTACTTCAAAGGTGTGTGGTTCAGCCTGTACGATGTTGCTCATAGCCACAACATAACCTTGATAATGGCATGGCTTCTTACTTTCTCTAAAGGTTCCTTTGGCAACAACATGTCTCTCAGCACCTTGTAAATTGTCACAAAGCCAAAGTGGAGTGGTCTCTTCCTGGCAGGAGGATCACTTAAAGGATGATCCAAGGGATCCATGGGTCCTAAGGGATGATCAACAACATTTGTCTTAGGCTTAGGCATAGAAGGACCTTCTAGTAGATCCATATCATCATCCTTCTTCTCAATGATGGGAGGAGGAGTGTCCCTTGCTTTCCCAAGGCAACATCTTCATCAAATGTCACATCCCTACTAAACTCTATATTCCTTTGATTAGGCACATATATTCTAAAAGCTTTAGAATTTTCATAATATCCAACAAATGTACCTTTCTTCCCTGAAGCTTCCAGCTTGTTCCTTTTGTCCTTCGACACATGAAAGGATATAGGGCAACCAAATATCCTCAAGTGTCCAATAGTGGGCTTCACACCTATGAAGATTTCTTCAGGAGTCTTGTCACCGAAGGCTTGATGAGGAGTCCTGTTTTGAACATAGATCGTTGTATTAGCAACTTCACCCCATAGAAACTTCAGCAACTTTTGATCCTGCAACATGGATCGGGCAACTTCCATGATGGTCATGTTCTTTCTTTTAGTTGCTCCATTTTTTGAGGATTGTATGGTACAATAGTCTCCTTCTCGATCCCAGCTTTCTTGCAAAAGTCAATGAACTCGTTCGAAGTGAATTCTCCACCATTATCAGACCTGAAGACTTTGATGCTCTTCCTTGTTTGATTCTCTATTAGTGCCTTGAATTCCTTGAACATATCAAATGCCTCGTCCTTGTGCTTCAAGAAGAATATCCATGTCTTTTGAGAGAAATCGTCCACAAAGATTATATAGTATAGGTAGCCACCAAGAGATTTCATTGGCATGGGTCCACATAAGTTAGAATGTATGAGTTCTAGGATGTTATTGATCCTACTCCTGGTAGAAGGGAATGGTCCCTTCCATATCTTTCCACTTGCACATCCCAGATAGACCACATCATGCTTGAACCTTAAGCATTCCAGAAACCATTCTCCTTAATTTAGGCAGAGCTTCATAGTGGAAATGTGCAAACCTTCGGTGCCATAGCTCACTTTGATGATTGCTATCATGTGCCAATGCTCGGATTGGTATTCCATTGACTCTATAGAGTCCTTCAATTCTTGATCCCAAAGTGAATTCATCCCTCATGCGAGACTCTTTGTTGGACATTGGTGCATCTCTCTTTTTCGGACAGTCTCGGGCATAGTGACCATGCTTAGGGTAATTAAAGCATTCACTTATCCTCACTCTTCTATTGGAGTCCTTTGTTTCATGGGCAGGCTTTCTTGAATTAGATGGCCTCCCTCTTCCTTTCATCTTCTTGTCTTGAGCAACAAATGCAGAGGTCATCTTGGTCTCTTCTTGAGTGCATTTGCCAACGAGCTCATCAAACAAAGGAAACCTACCATTGTTGCTTATAGTTGTAATAAATGTCTCCCAAATTGGAGGAAGGCCTCCAAGTGCAATGAGCACCAGCTCTCTATTAGCTATAGATTCTCCAACAATCAGTAGTTGATCCTTGAGTTGGGATATCCTCATGAAGTATGACTGCATAGTCTCTCCTTTATTCATTTTGATGTCCTTGAGTTGATTTTTCAAGTGGAGAATATGGTTTAAATTGTTGACCTCATACATCCCAACCAGCGTATCATAGATATCCTTGTACTTCTTCAACTTAGAAATATAAGTAAGCAAATGATCTCTTAAAGAATCATTAATGATTTTCTTTGCTTTGATCTCACCTTTCTTGTACTTGGCCTTGATAGTAGAAGAAGCATTCTCCAGAGGCTCAGGGACTTTTCCTTCCACATATTCCAAGACATCATTCTCATCCAAGGCCACTTACAACCTGATTTTCCAAGCAGCGAAATTTGATGAATCATTCAGCTTCTCTCCCTTCTTGAAGTATGAGGTAGACATCTTGACCAAGTCAAATAAGCTTCTTCAAATCTTTCCAAAGGTGATTGCTTTTGTCTCTTGTCTCCTTGGGCTTGTCTTCACATCAGCTCTGATACCATGTTAATTTTCCAGTGTTCTATGCTTAATGCAATCACTTATTACAATTCTTCTTCAGTTAGCAATCACTTTATCCATTTCCAACAACAATAAGCAATTGTAGATAGAACAGTAAACCAAATGCACAATAAAAGACAGCCAAGAAAAATAGAGACACAACAATTTGGTCAAAGACCAGGGAAAAACCCCACAAGGGGGAGAACCCTTTCCAAATTCATCTTGCATTAGATTGTCATCAAATGTTCAAGAGAGAGATACAATGTTCAAGTTCATCAACAAAGAGTCAAAGGTCAAAGCCTTGACTATCCCGAAATACCAATCCAATATCCAATTAAAGATGAGCCCAAAGGTCAAATCTGTCAATTCTGGTTGTAGTCAACAGTAGCAAAAGAATCCCTAACTAGTCAATGGTCAACAATCAAATCAGCCTTCAAAAGTCCTGGTAAAACAGTCAAAGAACTCGGCCTTCTTTCCTTAGTCAAACCCTGTCAAAGTGGCCTCCAAAAACTCATTCAAGAAGAGATAAAACCTACGGTTAACCTTCAACAGATCTGCGGTCAAACTCAGTCAATGTCTGCGGTCAAATTTGGTCAACTAACCCAGAAAAGTTTGGTCTCTTTCCCAATCAATTCAGCCGTCCAAAACTGAGATAAATTCAAGTCAAACGAACCCAAATCAAATGTAGTCAAGGCTGGTCAACGTTGTCCCAACAGAAAGTCAACAAACCAGACAATTGATTCTTCCTTCCCTTTGCACGTGTGAGATCAGGCCTGCAATTTCAGATGCAGTACGAACCAATCAAATCAAGAGAGAGAAGATGATGTGATGTGTGATGATATCCTCCCAAGTGATGTGACATGATGTGCATTTATATGTCTTAGGGGGTTGAATTTTCTTGCCTAGGCCGACTTGTACTTTTGTGCACATGTGGGTTTCATATTAAAAATCATATTTTTCATTGACCAAATTAAATTCTTCCAAGGGCTAGAAGGGTCTTCTCCGGATGAGGTAGGCTTCCCAATGGAGGGAATATCTGCCCGAGCTGCCAAATTTCATCACATGTAGGCCCCAAATGGTTAAGTCGGGCCCACCATGAAAGTGTGTGACACTTGGTCAAAGTTACCCATTCAACAAGTATAAGTACACAAGTTGACTTCCTCATTTTGACCAATTTGGATCATGTTTCTCTTCTTATCCACATGTGCAAAGTCAAGGGGAAGATCTGAAGTTTGGCTGAGCTTGGAAGCTGCCGTTTGATGGAATTTTGACCTGCTCTGTTTGACCAAGAATCTGTCCAAGTTTGACTGCAGAAGAAGGCCGAGTTTGACCACAGAGGAAACTGTTTTACTGCATGTCTGACCACAGGTTTGCATTGACTGCAGGGGTCAACCACAGGTCCAAATTTGACCACAGGAGACAGGTTGTTATGAACTTAAAATCATAGCAATTAAATAAAATATTAAAATATTAAAGTATTATTTAAATAAATAAATTATTAATTATAATCAATTAATTAGCAAATAATTAGTTAAATGAAGGGACATCAATCCCCAAGGGACATGTCTCTCTGATTAGGCATGGCCAGTCAACTCCTATTTAAGGAGCACTGCCTCATCCTTGTAAACATCATTCAATTTTTAGCAATATATCTATAAACATATTACATTCAGAATTACTTGGTGTTTTGTTATCAGTCTACAGTAAATTAGAAATAAATTTCTAACACAGGTTGACCAGGACAAAAAGTTGACCAGAATTGACTATTTTGAAGCCTTTACCAGCATTGATTAAGTTGGAATTTTGCGAAGGTTTGACTGGTAAATAGACTTGGATTTTGGCACATATTTCTAGAATATTCTTGGAATTGTAAATACTGGTGAAAAACAAATTTCTTCTAGAAGAAAAGTTGTTGGGTTTTCTCCCATGTTTGGGTTTCCCAAGGAAAATTTGTTGTCTTTATTGCACTTGGTTGTCCCTTTATGATCCTATTATTTTCATTGCATCATTGTTGAAATTTTCTGTGTATAATTGCTCTATGATATAAGTGGCATAAGATAAATTGATTGGAAATAATTAGGAAGTAATTATCAGATCAGAAAAATCAGTTTCTATTGTTTATCCTTGTAGAAAATTCAACAACACCATCCCCCAATTCTAAATGAAATCTATGTAGTAAAGGCTTGATTAAATTCCTATTACAAGACATTTTGTTTCCATATTTTCCAATAGCTACATCTGCACATATCTTATTATTATATTGTTGCAAAATCTGGCTACTAGAGATCCCCTGGTTTGATACACCATAATCTGCAGTATCAAGGTGTGCCCTAGAAGAGCTGCGTTGGTGCTTTTGAATAACTACAAGTGATGAACAAGCCTCGCTGATTGTATCCAACGCATGCAGTAGTGCTTGATAAAACTGGGAGTCACTTACACCATTGTTGTAAAATATGATTTTTAAGACTTTGTACTTCTGTAAGCATCATCTGCATTGATTTGAAACATCTTATCTCAGTTTGCTTGATTCTCACGTTACTTTTCAGTCAAGCTATCTCAATATTATTTCTTGTCTTGTCACAATATGATTCTTTGGTGAATGGATAGTCAATGGTATCAATTTGCTGAATCCATTTTCCCTTATTGAATCCCCTTTACACTCCAAATCGGCACCATCAAAAATCAGATTTACTTCAGAAACGGAATTGGCCTCTTCCTCTGACGAAAGTTAAATAAAAGCAGAACTGCATAAAGCCTTGTCCGTTGCAAAATGACAGAACTGATGCCCATAGATGAATTAAACAATTAAAGCTTAACACCTGGATTTGGACAGGATGCAGAATAATTAAAACTCAACACCTAGATTTGAACAGGGTGTAGATTCAAGTGTTAATAAGACCCTGCTAATGCTTTTTAATCCTCTTCTTGCTTCTTATGTTCATATTTTTTTCTTTTTTTCCCTTTGAGATCTCTTGTTCTTCAATTATTTGATCAAATAAGTCATCCTGCATACCCACTGCCTTCTTTTTCTTCTCTTAGATGAATGAGAAGAAAATTTTGATATTTCATGTGATATTATCTCAGTCTTGTCATAATTACAATCTAGTATGATTATGATTTCTTTGTTATGGATATTGTCAATTGCTGTTTATTCATGAATTTTAGATTGATTACTATCTTGTATCTCTTCATGCTTGTAATAATCTGTTCTTTGTATAATATCTGTATTCAGTGTATAGCTATGTTTCATCAAGTAAGAGAATTTCGAGGTTCATTCCTTGGAGGATTTATTGTCATCCTCATCCTCTATGGAAGCCTTTGCATCCTCATTCTTAGCTTCGAAAACCTAAATTGCAGTTGGAGAACATCTTCTTGTCTTACACTCTTTTGTTTGACAATCTCTGTGTCAATGGACTTTTGTTTTTGAGAAATGCATCTTATATTACTTTATGGAAAAGGAGTTACATAAATTTAACAACAGGATTACAAGGAAATTTCCCTGTTATGTAAGGTAGAAACACTACATTCGACTAGCCTGTGCTCCAATAGGTTCCGAGAAAGTAGGGTAGTGAAAAATTAAATAAGCTTGAAGCCTTGCCCAAAAGGCCTTGGCAGGCATCTTTGGACTTATTGGCTTGCACTTCCTCCTCTTTCCATCGAAGTTCTCATTCATTTTTTGGTACATGTCATTCAATGCATGTGTACATTAGTTTTGCAGTGCTGTGCATATTTATTTGGAGCCTGGACAGGCTGGTCTCTGTTTCCAAAATATCATATATGGATTACTAGGAAATTTCCCTCTAGAGTAAGCTATAAACACTACATTTGACTAGCCTGTGCTCCAATAGGTTCCAATAAAGTGGGGTAGTGAAAAAATAAACAAGTTTAGCATGAAGCCATGCCCGAAAGGTCTTGGCAGGCATCTTTGGATTTATTTTGTTTGTGCTTCCTCCTATTTCCATTGAAGTTCTCATTCCATTTTTTGGTCATGTCATTCAATGCATGTGTGCTTTAGTTTTTCAGTGTCGTGCACATTTATTTGAAATCTGGACAGGCTGGTCTCAGTATTTCCGAAATATCATATATTTATTGTGTGTGATCATTGAAGTTCTCATTCCATTTTTTGTACATTTCAGTTGTAACTTCTCTATTCAATGCATGCACATATTAGTTCTGCAGTGTTGTGCACATTTATCTGGACAGGCTGGTCGTAGTGTTCTCAAACTATCATATATTTCTAGCATGTAACCATAAATGTTGTACTTCTTCTCATTTCTCCATCTTCCCTGTGTATTTCTAAAATTATAAACTATATTTCTGAAAGAAATCTATCTAGTAATAGGAATCAAGTTGTTCTTACTAATTTTCTATTTCTGTTTACTCCACTGAATATACCAATTTCATAAATGAGCAATCATGAGTTCATTGTCAAAACAGTTCCAATATGTACCATACTAGGAGTCTAGGACTGCTCTAGAATATTTAGTGACTAGATTCACCTTAAGTCACCCTGCATCTTCATTTAATTCTCCTCATGATCTTGGGATCTCAGATTTGTATTGAGTTCTTGGTTTTTTTTGTGTATTTTGGATCAGATGCATTTCCTAAAATAGTATTTGTTTCCAGTATTAGTGGATCAGGATCAAGTGCAAAATCATGGCAGATTTATCCCCTTTTGCATGTTTTACCATCATTATCTCCAGGAACAATGAGATCATAATTTTCATAATAACTATTTCCCAACTTTATCAAAATTTGAGCGATTTGTTTCAATGTGCCATAGTTGAGCTCTTTAAAGTTAGCATTAGTTTAGTTGTGATCAGCATGTTTATATCAATATTCTATTTTAGTAGTTTTCTATATGTGATGGAAACCTGTTGCCAGTTCATTGGAGCTATCAGACCGACTTGGGGGCATTCATCTTCATGGAACTCCTTATCTTCATGGCATCATTTCATTTGATGGAGGTCTTTGGTTGAGGAAATCTCACTTGTCCTTGGGTGGATGATTGTGCTTGCTTCTTGATGGTCTTCCCACACACAGTTTTAAAAACCAAAACTGGGTTTTGAACCAACTACCTATGAAACCAAGGTTCAAACAAGAACTGGATTGAACTAGATTCAATGAACTGGAATTGAAAAAAATACATAAAATAATTATTTTTAATGGAAAAAAAAATATATTTTTAAGATTTCTAACCATGATTCCAAATCATTAGAAACAAAATATGCAAAGATTTTTCATCTATATACCATGTGCGGGTGCATATATCGAAATGGCATAGAGAGCAATGCATATCATCATCAAAATACATAATTAATGAGGTTCTAAATGGCCTTAGAGTCCAAAAACAATGCTAAAACTCAAGATACTAGGCCATTGGCCTACTACAAAAATCATTACTCAGCATGAATCGATCATTCATCAAATTTCTGCTTGTATAGCTTTCTCCCTAGCCTTCACCTCCTTAAACCTGTCAAACTTTTCAAGCTATTATGCCCTAATGGGCCCTATTAATTCATTTGATGCATCACATAGGGTTATGTGGCTTGTTATGCCATCCAGTTGTTGTTTCAACCTATAGATCCCCCATTTGCCATTGGGTGCTTGCAATATTTGCACAACATTTTGCCATCAACAACATCACAATGAATCCATGCAACATTTTTGGCTTTTGGAGCCATGGTGGATGATGAAATTTCAGATTTGAAGGGAAAGAGATCTACAAATAGAAAAAAGTGCAACTAAGTAAAATACAAAACCTATGATAGATAAACAAAAAATAGATTGATTGAGCCTACAAAGAGGGGTTGTTTTTACTTGAAAAGGGGGAAAAAATTAAAAACAAGGACAATGATCAAATATGAAACTCTTTAAGAGAGAAATCATACCTAGGAATGAGAACCAGTTGCCAAAGCCTCCTCCCAAAGATGCCAACTCCACTAGACAGCTCCAAACTAGCTGCAAGATCTCAAAGAACCTCCAAACTTGTTGTTGATGCAAAATTGAGTGTTGTTGCAGAACTCTCCAAGCCCTTGTATGCTCACAAAAAACTAGAAATGAGAAGTGTGAGGCAAATAGGAGTTCAGGGTTGCTTTTATAAGCTTAGAGGGGCATTTTTTTTTAGGGAAACTACGCATGGTTTCTGAAAAAACACCACTTGCAGGTCCCCATCCTTGCCACATATGCCATCAATGAATCAGACTAGTTTTTAGCGAACCCAATTGATTGGTACCAGTTAGGTACCAAATTGGTACCAACTAGTCCCCAAATCTGATTTATTTGTTTGTTTGGATTTGGACATGACTGGTATCAACCGGTCCCCAAATTTGATTTATCTGTCGGTTTGATGTTTGATATGAGTTGACTAGTTGGTTTAACCAATTACCGGTTCAAACTAGTTGGTTTTTAAAACTTTGTTTCCACATGTGATTCTCTAGTCGATCACCCCTTGGTTTCACTTTTAGTGGATGTGGAGCATTCTATCACATTATGGTGATTTGATATATACGCTTATCTTGGATATGAATGATGGTTCGTATGTGCCAAGGGGTTAGATGATGATGGTGGTAAGACGTAGATGTTTCATGGAATTGTTGGTGATATTTCATAGTGACTTGGTGGGTTGATGTATGATGTTAGTGTCACTAGGATGGAGTATTTTACATGGTCCTCATGTGTTGGATATGTGATGGGGAACATACTTGATTGTTGGATGAATTGACACTTATTTATGCCCCCTTCTCTTACGATGTTGCTATAGTGGGATGTTTCATGTTGAGTTTGTGGGATTTTCCTAGGTGATTTAACTTTATGATACAACATTTGCTACACATCACCTAGGGAAAATGTGTTTAATGGTATTAGTATCTTCATTGACGTTTTATTTCCTAAGTTTGAGTAAAAATAGGGGGTGTTACCCCACATTTCAGCAAGGGAACATAAAAATTCTACAGTGTTTATCACCACCATTATGTAATATCCCCTATCACATGAGTTTGCTAGAAGGATATGTTGAAGAAAATGTAACTAGGTTCGGTATTTATAAATGTAAATTTGATCTTTGTACTTGTAAAAAAAAAGAAATATTAATTTTTGTAAATTGTAAGTATGAGTTTCTTGCTCATTGCATAGGTTTAGGAAAGTCAAAGAGTCAAAGTCATGTATAAGGAGCTCTTCTTGAGCATATATACATTATATATGAGTCAACCTAGTGCCTAGATCAACCCCTATGTTGTGGGGGCGCGCCCCCCCCCTCCCCCCCCTGGAACCCGCTCCCAATCCGTGCTTCGGGCGGGAGCGCGCTCCTGATAAAAAAATTTGCGCTCCCTCCCATTTTCAGGAGCGTTGTAGGGAGCGATCGCTCCCAAGCATTAATAAATCGCTCCGGGAGCGTTTCGGGCAGCGCTGGGAGCGATCCAGCGGGAAAAAATTCCGCGGACCC